>CAIGRP010074619.1:0-54657 GCA_903798385.1 Fraxinus cuspidata | reverse complement strand
ATCAAGCTCAGATTATCTGCTCAATCGGCGTTCACAATAAGTTTGCAATCACTTGAAAATAAGCAGTTGCAGTCGAAGATTAATTCTTCCATCGTTGAATCCCAAAATTCCGTCAGTGAAGTCTAGACGGTTCCTTCAATATATAGATAAATCTTATTTACGTTCATGTTGTTACCTAGACTTACTATGGATCTTAACTCTCTCTCTCTCCCCCCCCCCCNATGTGTACAAATCTTTGTTTAGTGCATGAAGAACTGCAATATCTTGTTTTATTTGTGGAGTGTATGTAATTGTTATTTAGTTGGAAAACGAGATCCTTTCTGGATAGCATGTGATGTTTTTATGGCAATAAGAGTAAATATTACACAATCCCATGTGACAAAGTGAATATTGGACCACGTTACACTATCAATTGGTCAATATTATTTAATGGATTTTTGTCAATTACGGCTAGAACTTAGTGAAATTTGGGTAAAAAGTGTTCAATTCTAAAAGTCAAACAGCAATAATTTCACGTTATTTCGGGATTATAAATTTTTTTGAGAATATTAAACGTGTATTTTTTCAGTCCATATGTCCTGCAGTTTAGTTCATCAATTTGATAAGTAGTAATTTATTCATCAACCCTTTTATGTTACATTTGATTTGAACTAACAAAGCTTTCGATTTTGTAGCACTTAAGTTCTCATGGATTCTTTTTCATGATTCCGTCAATATATTTTAGCTTTAATATCCTTTGCAAATTTTACTATATTAATAACTATTGATTTTAGATTTATCAATTTAGAGAGCGTCACAAACTCGTACCATAATCACGAGTTTCTTTATACTTGTGATTTGATATAATCGATCTTGATTTCAAGAGACTAGAGAACTAATTATGAAAAACTCTACAATTCCAATTAGAAGATTTTGTATTGGAAATTTGCTTGAAACGAGAAGTGCAAAATACTTTTTCATGAACACGTGTACACGTATATTCTAAAAAGAGTTCGCTGTTACGTCATGTAAGTGAAGATCCATCAAATTTATCACAAGCATTATCAAGAAAATCAACCCCTCCTCTCTTTTTGTTTATAATAGTTTTGAAAGTAACAACTAATATTACACCGCATAATTGCATGGATCATATTAGAAATCTAGCTTTAACCCAATTTTTAGATAAATTATAATTTTTTTCCTTGTTGTAGGTAAGGCTAGTACAATTAAAATTAGGTGGTAGGGCGGCTAAGTACAAAGCGTAACATAGACTTTTTGTTATTTAACAAATAGAAGCTATGCCTCCTACTGGGACTTGTGCAAAGTCATATTATGATACTTATTAGTCCTCTTATTTATGATTTGATGAAGAATTTCCACAACAATGAAAATGCAAATGAAATCAATATAATTATTGTATCTTATCTCGAGTATTGAATAAAGGTCGAAATATGTAGCCTTGTTTGGTCCTCATTAAACTTTAATTCATTTTTCTTTCTTTTTCTTATCAATCACACATTCTCTCAATAAAATAATATTACGCATATCCCCAAATACTTTCTTAACCTTTTAATCCAAAATCAATTTTTTTTAAAAAAAATAAAATAATGGGAGCTCAAACAAGGGCATAATTATTCCAGGTATACATTTGTTTTATGAGAAGGGATAAATCTCGTTAGCACGTGAGGAACTTGCGAATGCGTGAGTGTGGATGCTTAATGATGCGTAAGTACTTGACACACTATTCGCTCATAAATGATGACCGTTTTGTTTTATTTAATATTGTTAATAAAATTGGACTGTCTAGATTCAATTTTATGCAAAAATAAGATTGGATTACTACGTTTTAATTGTGAAAAAGACGGATAATGCAACAAATTGATACTATTGTAACAATCGTATAATTCAAACAGTTGGTTCATCTTGCCAAATGATTAATATTTTAAAGATTTAAACTATGAAAAGATTCATCTATTATGAAAAACATTAATTCATCTATAGATTTCTATATTTTTCTCATATTTTCTCAACCATTTTGATCTTCTTCTTCCCAACCAGACCTTCACAGAAAGATCTTGAATATAGAGAAGATTTCAACTTCATGTTGCATCTTGAAAGAAGTGTAAATATTAAGAGCTTACCTGTGAATTTATTAGCTAAACTCATTTAGAAGTTCTCTTTAGGAGTATTTGGTAAGACTTTTGATAAGTCAAAAATTGGATTTGACATTAAAAAAAGTTACTATTGTTTGAATAATTTTCTAAAAACGTTTTATCTGGTTAAATTATTTAATAAATAATAATATCTATTAAATCTCAAATTTTATAAATTATTGATATTAGTATTTATAAATAAATTCAAACAAATTTATATTATCCTTCATATACAATGGATTTGCATCAGTTTTGATTTTTCAATTTCTCCATTTTCATATATTAAAAAAATGATATCAAATAAATTCATCAATGCGAAGGATGAAGAATCGTGCAACTATGCACAATTAGGACAGAGAAATATCATGCAATGGGTTTTAGGTAGTTAGAAGATAAAATTTTAAGTGGGCGGGAAATATTGACACATCTCAAGGGAGGTTTAAAATCAACAATTTTTTTGTTGACATAGGAACTCGCAGCCGCTACTCGTGAGTGCGCACTGGATAAATCTCGCTCCATGTGCAATAGCCCGCAAATCACACAGGAGAGATAAATCGCACTAGGCAAGCCCGGTGCGACGAACTTGACCGAGAAATTGTTGACGGGGGGATTCGAACTCGTGACCTTTCTGTCTCCGCATTCAAGGCTTAAAATCAACATTTTAATTGAATAAGTCCATGTTTGATGCACATTCTTAAGAAATGAATGAATTTTAAATAGTGACGTGATGAAAAATATGTGATTAAAAAAGAAAGAAAAATTTTGAATTTGCGTATAATATTATTTTATTAAAAATTGTGTTGTTAAAAATGAGCTAGAAGCAAAATTGAAAGAAAAAAAAAATTACTATTTTGCTACTTCTCGAATTTTGTTGTCAGATTGTACTATTTCTTCAAAAAAAAAAAGTCATTTTAAATTACCAAAATACGTAAAATTATTGTGCTTACTTGACAAGCAGAAGTTGGGGACTATAAAAGCAATCCCAAGCAGAGCCATAGAGGAGGCTGACAAAATTGACTTTCTTAGAAAAAATTTCCATAAAAATTAGAAACCCTGTCAAACGGCTCTTAATTAATTTGTTTTAACTTATAGTTACTTTTTTGGTTCTTTATTATAATTAAAACAAATTAGTTAATTGAATAGTATAATAGAATTACTATCAAAAGTTAATCAATGAAATAACTCACATACCCTTACCAATTTATTAAAAGAAAAATAAGTAAATTGATTTGTAAGTAAATTTCTTAATTTATCCAAATGAGCACTATTTTTTTTTTTAACATTAGCACTAATCACAATATTATTTTATTTAACCCATCAATACTGTTATTAAGAAATTATAATTATAATTATGGATATAATTTTTTTTAATCCTAATTAGAACATTGAAACTAATCATACATAAATTGGATCACATTTTAGCAACTTTGACATTTGTTAAGATTTAGGGTTTCATCTTAAAATATCAACATTATTAAGAGGAATAACACAAACTCTTATAAATTGGTCTATATTTTCATTTTTATTCGACGTGAAATTTTATCTTTTAACATATTCCCTCAAGATGGTGGCTCGTCTGAGCAAACCAATCTTGAAATTCGCGTGCTCAATTTTTTTAGTTTTAGTCAGATCGAATTGCTCGTTGGAGCTTAACGGAATCTAATACCATATTAAGATTTAGGGTTCCATCTTAAAATGTTCGATCTTAACAACCTTGCAGTGGCTTAGATTTCGGGGCTCTCAAAAGTTGGAGCTAAAGTCACAGAATCAGCAAAATTCCGAAGAAAGTGCAACCCGTAGACTTGAGAGATCCCGCATTAGACTTTGGACATAACCGTGGGCCTAACAAAGATATATCCATGGAAGATTCCACCACCATGTAGAGTCCCTTTCAACACCATCGAGGACTCACTCAATCATGTTCGGACACAACTTGCTAATCAAGATAAACTATTAATGTTAATTAAAAAATAACAAGTTAAATGTACTATATCTCTGCATTCTATATAATTCTCAATAATGAGGCATTCGAAATCTATACTATTCGAAGTAGTATATACTATATAGTAATTGAATTCTATTGTTGTTAATCAAAATTGTTATTGACTGAAGGTAGAGTGTCTCCGAGGATCTCTCTCCTTTTTCCGATTTTTTATACTTACAGATACTCAAATCTGATTTTTATAGGTCCACCTACATTTGTTTAGTTATGGATTAGTTTGAATAATTTAGTACGCTTAATATTTTTCAAGACCTACAACGCGTAATACATCGAGCGAGGTCATCTTCGTAGAACTTTATCTCTCCCACTTATACTTTTGATAGGATGTTTTTCCTTTTACTCGTCTTCCTCTTCTGGTTAGGATTTCAAATTAATACCAAACTTTTAAAAAATAAATATTTTATTTCTTTATTCATATTGCATTATTTTTTTTCCCTTAATATTACAAACCAAGCTGTTACACATTCATAATTGGGGTTGACCAACAATAATATATCTCCAATGCACGTTCAATGATTTTGTATAAGATATTTGACTGTAATGTATATTAGTATAGGATGTTATTCTTCACAATCAAGGCAGATAAATCTTCATCATAAATTGGTATGCAACTTTCAATTATTTTTAATTTATAGCTTTCTTCATTTGGGGGTTAATTTTGAGTTAAACACATATTTAATTCCTATTATAACCGAACATAAAATTAATTTCAGATATTAAATCATTCATAAATACGTGAATAAGATTTGAAAAATGTAATGACAAGTATACAATCAACGTTAAAATGTTTAAAATTTTATTGGGTAATTTAGAATGAGATTTTTTTGGTAATAAAAATTAATTACAATTAATATGCCAAAAAATAACTTATTTTCTTATTCATGTATAATTTCTACCGGTGTAGAATATAAATTAAAGAAAAAAAGTTATAAAGTCACATCCGGACTAATTATTTAATTAAACCGTCCTTGGCTAGTTCAAGAAAGTTCAACACCTACGAAAGCATAAAAATAATAATTTCGATCTTCTTCCTCCTTCATTTCGGACACTTTAAATAGATTATAATTTTTACCAAAATTATGAATGATGTGTTGCGATTCTTGCTGGTTGATATTTAACCTCGAGACTTACATCTCCATCATAAGGTATAAGTTGCTCCAAGAATATATTAGAATGGAGGTAGATTCGTCATGCTAATACATAGATGCAAAAATAAACTCTCGAAGCGAATATAAATAGATATATTTAACGAACTCACCCCCAGAAAAAAAATGATTAAAATATTGTTGGTAGTGACCCAGGAACCACTTTATTCATCATTGCTTAGGGGAATATAAATTCTCTTGTAAAATTAGGTAGTATGCTCTACTCCTTTATCACTCAATATATCCTAAATGGTTAATATAGAAATAAAAAATAAAAGATAACATAGAAATAAGTAAAATCTACAAAATACACCCGGTAGATAAGGTATATTTAGGCTTTACAATACCATATTTTGAAAAATTGAAAGATTTATAAATATGCCATCATAAATATCTAACAAAAATACCCTTAGTTATAAATAGGAAATTACTTCCTATACAATACATTATGTAAGAATTAACATCCTATTTCTTTAATTATTTTCTCATTCTTTAAAATGTAATTATTTGAAGCCTTGATCTTAATTGTTATTTTCTTACATAATATATTATATTTTTTTCGTGTTCCAACTTTAATAAATAGGAGTTTAGCATTAATAAGTTAATAACATATCGAAAAAAAATATAAATAAAAACTTCATTTAACCTTTTCATGTAGGATCTTTCTATAATTTAGTCCAAAAATTATGGTTGATGGCACAAATGCAATCGTTGGTGTAAAATCGAAAGATTACAAAATCAATTAAACAAGTAGTAAAGTGAACCTAAGAGATTTGAATTATCATCTCAGGAAGATATCGATTTAAATAACGTTACCTCTTATTTGACGAACACAATACTTCAAACAAAGTTTTGAATAAAATTAATATTAAATAAGAAAAGTAAAAACAAATAAATAAATGAACACGTTTTCTTTAGATTATGATTAAACTATTCAATATGATGGTTAAAGTTTTGCGACTCACGACTTCAACGTAGTTATTACCTTCGATCTTGTTTCTCAAGTTTAATTCCTAAAGTTATACTCGATCCAATTTACCTCTCTCGAGTTTAAATCAATTTTATTTGAGTCAACCCACTATATTTTCTATATGAAACTAAATAATCATCAACTGAATGCGTTACACAAGTCAAGAGTCTAATTAAATATCGCAACAATAATGAAAGTGTATCTCTATCTTTTGCCCAATTATCGAATTTTACAACATGGTCTAAATTTTACTCACCTTTAGGTTTGTTACAATTCTCAATTCCTGAATTTATGTAAAATATAAAATTACATTTTTTACCCAGTTAAAATTAGTCAAATTTGGTCAGACTTTTAAATTTTGGTCAACTAACGGTCAAACTAACAGTTTTCACCCATTTGGAATTTAGTTGCGATATTTTGAAAGGTTTGCTACCGTGAGTGGCACAAATGAAAGGTTTAGACAAAATCTACTACTTCATGAAGGGTTTGGTACCGCTGCTGCAATTTTCCCTAAATTTGCAATTGAAGTGAAAGGTTGGGGAGTTTGTTTCTATTTACTCTATTATTAAATGGGTAATTTGTCCTCCGCAATGTGGAAATGCAAAATATTCTCCTTATCCATTTAGGAAGTCTTCGAGGTGGAGCAAGACTATTATACTTATAAGCCATTTTGCACGTCCATAGAGCGTTCTTTAAAAAAGTTGAGGAGATGGGTCCATCCAAATAGAAGGTTGAGGACATGGAACGGAAAAAAAGGAAAAGAAACAAAAATTGGAAAACCCTAAAGGAATTTACTCAATATTGTACGATAATGCTACTTGTATATTCGGGGTTGATACTCTCTTCACATGGGGAGAGATGCACGAATTAAAAAAAAAGTCTGCTTGTCCTTTTTGGAAAAAAATATGCAAAAATTACTTTTCAACAAAAATTGATGAAACTGCATTTACAAACTTTTCTAAATTACAATTTTGTATTGCTATTTGATAAGTGATTGGGTAAATTGCATTAGGAATATAATCCTTCAGAAAAGTGCAGTAAAGTCCCAAACCTTTCAATTCTTTGGTCAAAGTCTCAAATCGTTAAATTAATCTGCGGAGCAAGATGCCCATAACGGTTTTGTCAAAAAAAAAAGAAAATCCGTCAGATTGTCACCCATTAACAAAAAAATGACCAATTTAAGAAAGAGCAAAAAAGACTTTTTACATTATCTCATTTAAAACGATTAGAAAAGAGAGAAAAAAAATTATAACCCCTTTTATCCTCATTATAAGACATAATAAAATTATTTTGATATATTGAAATATTATTGTAAATAGTCATTTAAACAACTTAAATGTTTGAGAGTAATGCTATTTAGTAATGTGATGTAAAAATAATAATCTAGGTTGCATTAAGTAGCATTAATGATACATTTAATCTCTGTTTGACAACCGTTATTTGAGGAAAATAGAGTTTTGAATAGTGAA
Organism: Fraxinus cuspidata; assembly: GCA_903798385.1. Classification (NCBI taxonomy): domain Eukaryota; kingdom Viridiplantae; phylum Streptophyta; class Magnoliopsida; order Lamiales; family Oleaceae; genus Fraxinus; species Fraxinus cuspidata. Next base: position 46,939 of record CAIGRP010074619.1, on the reverse strand, counting down.
TTTTAGGAGAATGTGTGGTTAAAAAGTATGAAAAGTTTTGAATTTACGCGTAGAATATTTTATTGTATGATGTGTGGTTAAAAATGAGCATATAGAAAAAAGATTCTGAAAATAATGATTGGCAATCCGGGCTTAATCAAATGAGCCTCATTTCCTATAGTTAATTGTACTAATAGTAGTAACGTCACCTATAAAATTTATTGTTTCTCTACGTGTTTGATTTTTTACTAAAAATATTTCTTAGCTAAATCAACTTGAGGGCTAAGGCATACTCTTTTTTTTTAATAACGGCTAGGCATATTTTGCGATGAGCTTTTTTTAAAAATAATAACCAAAAAAGCTTTTTATGAAACCTTTTTTTAAAGACATAATTTAAAGGAAAAATATAGAAAAAATAAAAAAAGTATAAAAACAAGAAAAATCAACGTAATAAATATGGAAAATATACCTACAAGCTTTATTTGTCAAGCTCAACTCGATCCATGAATTGATAGTAAAACAAGTCAAGTGAATCCGTCAAGTAGGCAAGTGGACGCGAATTCGTCAAGTAGGCGAGTGGACCCCCCTCCCCAACACAAATACTTTTAGGTTATTAATACAGTCATGATTTGATTCTTGAAGTGGTATACGGAATTAGATAATTATTGATCCGTTTTCGGCACGTAGTTATCTTAACAAAAAATGAGGGATTTAGGATGCAATTTTCATTAATATCACAATTTGTATTCCCCCACCTTTTTTTATTTTATCCAATATTGATTTTCCAATATTGTATATGAATTAACTCGTTTTACTTTTAAGTATATGATTTTATATTTCTCGAGCATAAAAAAGTTATATAATAATTTACATACAAATGACGTGTCAAAAATAGAGTGATAATTTTTTTTTTCTTATTTTGTTGAAAAAATTCTGACCGAATCATATCCAACGTCATCATATATATATATGTAAATCATTACTACATGTAACATCGGTTAATCATATTCCATACTTTTTATTTGTTGCAACTTGCAACTCGCAATCTTATTTAAAATTTATCTTATCTGTCAGACTATGAGTAGACAAGATATTCACAAACTATGGATTATCATCACGTCACACCCGTAACAAAAAGACTAATGAATATTATTAATATTAATTCGACTTCTACAAAAAAATCCCACTCTCCCCCCGACTCCAAACACAAATATGACTACCACAAAGGAAATAAGAAAGAATTTGCAAAGCCCTCGAGTCATAGAATGGAAGCTGATGTTTCTATTTTGTTAATGTTAAAATTCTTTATAAAAATTTCATAATTTTACTTGGTTTCTGGGGATTTGAGATCAGAGGGGGTTGAAAAATAAGGATTGGAAAAAGATGGAGAAATTCTGGGTATTTTTCTTCAGTTTTTTCGCTTTGTTGGGTCCTTACAAAGTCTTTGGCAATGTTATTTTGATCGGAAAGAATGTCACTTTATCGTTTGAAGATACGGGAGCTACTTTTGGTGAGTTGATGTTTTCTTTTTTGTTATTATGTTTTCCCCCCCGCAGAAATTTAAGTTATCGCGATTAAGAATGCAATTGGAATATAGGTTTACTTGGTTTTTTTTCCCCTCTTCTAATTGCACGAGTGATTCAAGTTCTGCAGACTACGTTTTTTATTTAATTTTTGAGCTCTTTGTTGCAAAAGATGGAATCTTTATCTGATAAACTTGGGGTTTTCTCGTGCATTCTGTGCTTAAAAAAGCTGGGAATTGGAATCTGCATTGAAATTTGATGTATTAAGTGCATGTTTGGTAGGGTGTGTTAGACTTGACTGGACAATAAAACAAACAAAATTTTAGCTTTTTTTTTCCTTCTTTGTTAATGTATCAAATCATTCCTACCAAATATGATAGAAGCGTGTTACGAGTCAGTTTCTAGTTAAAATAAAGGGATTAGCTGGTGTTTGTAAGTTAGGCAGTGTATGTTAACGAACCAAGATGGATGGAATAGGATTTTTTTTAACTTCTTTTTACTGATTTGGCATTCAAGATTGTACGATATGACTATTTCTACTACAACCATTTGACGAAGATTATATCGCTTTTTAAAAAAAATTATAGTGGCTTTATTCTGTATTGGGCATTTACTGATAGATATTGTCTGTAATTTCAGCACAACCAGTGAAAGGCTTTGGTATATGTGGCACATTGCATATGGCCGAACCTTTGGATGCATGTTCGCCATTGACTAATAACGATGTTTTGAAAACAAACTGCTCCAAATTTTCGTTTGTTTTGATCATCAGAATGGGATGCAACTTTGAGGAGAAAGTGAGAAGAGCACAAGCTGCAGGATTCAAAGCGGCCATTATATATGACAGTGAAGATGGCAATCTAGTTGCAAGTAATGGCTTTTCCCTACAAGCAACTTCATGCATGTTATTTTGCTAATTTTTGCTTTAATGGAAGACCAAAGAATACATGTTTCTTATGATTGGCATTCGACCAATATCTTCTTAGTTTACTGGATTTTATCTTTGAAATGTATGAATAAGTGGTAGCTCGTGGATGGTCATTTAACTTCTATTTTGACTACCATTATTTAAAAACTCTTTTTTTTTACATACTCATTTTCAACCACACAATCACAAAATGAAATATTCTGCACGTAAACTCTAAACTTTTCTCTACCTTTTAACCACACGTTTTCCTAAAATCACTATTCAAACCATTGTTTTTCCCAAATAATGGCCATCAAACAGGGACTTAGCTTGCTTTAGATCCTTTGGTAGATCCAGCAATGAACATTATGGAGGGGAGAATGAGGATTCATATAGCTAACCTCAAAAAATGGGTTAATTCGTTTTTAGTTGTATATGGAAAGCTGTTTTTGGCTCGTATATGTAGAATAGCTTTTTTTTTTGGGGCTAATATATGCAGAATAGTTCATCCCAAGATATCAAAAAAGCGCGTCAAGTATGCAATGATTATAAGAGCAAACTAGCACGAGTAAATTATGTTCTGGAATTCCCAGAACGTAATTACCATCTTATGTGCTGGACTTCATTCTCATTAGCTCATTTCTAGAAATAAAACTACAAAAATAAAGGTGGTGAATCTGTTGTATTAATTCGAGGGGTGTCAAGAATTCTATCAAATTTGTGGGAATTTGTATCTGTAATCTGTGTTTAAGAAGATGAGAAATGGACCAAATATTCTTTGTCCTTCTCTTAAATGATTATTGATAGTATATTCAAGATCTGATGGCCAATTATAATGTGCCAAAGATTTTTTCATGATGAACAGTAAGATACAAGAGCTAGAATTTTAGCGTTAAAACACCGAGAGCCAATGGGTAGGTGATGCAGTTGGCAATTGCCCTTGCATAATAAAGTCTCATCACTTTTGTTCTTGTTCCTGGAAATCCAAAAGGAATGATTAAGGCAATTCAAATATTCTAAGTATTAATTAATCATTTTATTTTGGAAATGCAGTGGAAGGAAATTCTGCTGGTATAAAAATATATGCAGTGTTTGTATCCAAAGTTTCTGGTGAAACATTGTCAAATTATGCTGGTGTTCCAAACACGGATCTATGGCTAGCCCCGAGTTTTGAAAACTCGGCAGGGCTGATCATGGCTATAGCTTTTGTTTCATTATTTGCCGTGGCTGCATTTTTAGCTACATGTCTATACTACCGGAGGCATCATACTGGAAGAGCACGGATGCGAGTTCCACGCATAAGGGAATTCCATGGGATAAGTAGTCCTCTCGTGAAAGCCATGCCAAGCCTAATTTTTTCATCTGTTTCGGAGGATAATTCTACGTCAAGTACATGTGCTATATGTCTTGAAGATTATAATGTTGGAGAGAAGCTTAGGATTCTGCCATGCCTCCACAGTAAGTCATCTCTTATTTTTACATGATTCTGTTTTACCGTCTGATCTGTACAATATGAAATACTTCCGCTGGTACTGTCTCAGATCTCCCTGAAAGAAGGGAAACCTAGCCAATAGAAAGCTCTTCTCATCTTCTACTTTTATTCAATTGCTTTATGAGGGGATTGTCATTTACCCATGGACAGAGTAATTAATTGTATCTCAATCATTCTGTATGTTCTTTTTAACTAACTTATATCTTGGAATTTTGACAGAGTTTCATGCTTTTTGCGTTGATGCTTGGTTGACATCATGGAGAACATTCTGTCCCGTTTGCAAATGTGATGCAAGAACTAATACCGGAGATCCACCAGCATCAGAATTTACACCGTTGCTATCATCCAGCTCAGCTTCTGTTTATTCATCTTCTGTATTGTCAACAATTAGATCACCAATAGCATCATCCTCAGCCATAAGGATTGCCGCATCATCATCTCATTCCCCTTCTGTTTCCTGTCCCCGTTCCATCTTTAGCAGTCCTTATCACCAGCAGTTGCTTCAGTCATATCACCAATCTCCTTGCCTTAGCACAAGCAGAAACTCAGTCGACCTCAGGAACCCAACTTCTCAAAGATCTGGTGGTGCTTATTTACTTTCTCCTCACTCATCAGGTTACCCCTCATTATCACCTCTTAACTCCAGATACATGTCTCCATACATTCCGAGTCCCAACAATGCCTCGTCAAGTTACTTCGGGTCTTCTAATCATCTGCCTAATCCCCTTCACTATAGCGAGTCGGCTTCAGGCTTTTCACCATTTTCTTCTTCCCAGTCTCTTGCAGGGTGTTAATAAAACTACTGCAGTTGATTGTGGATAGTTGACTTGGCCAAAGCTCATCAAAGAGATACAAGTATGGTAGGCTGTTTGAAAGGTGAAAAGTCGTCACCTCGTGTGTACGTAGAGTACTATAAGATTTGTACTATCTTTACATTAGCTGTGACAGTTTTGGTGTTTAAATCTTGGTTTCTTCTGAGGGTGTTCATATGTAATATGTTTTTTTCTTGGGTGCTTTTGGTGCACATGATGTTTTACTAGTTTCCAAAGAGGGATACTTGACAGTTACAGAGGTTATTTTAAGAAATTTTGTGCTCAAATTGCTCTTTGTTCTTGTTTGTAATAACTAGCTAGCTTTACTTCAATTAAACTAAAATAAAATTACTGTATTGTAATTTACTGTTACATATCTACTGAAGAACCTATCTTCACTTTAATACCAAAAGGTTGCTCGTCATCGTTCGTGGCATGAACGATACATTGGAATAGACAGGAATGTTAAGACGCTGTATCATAACATGGGCATGTTGAATCCTTGCGGGTTAGACGCAAGTCATGATGAAACGACTAATTTACTTGTGAAAATATTTGGTACATTAAAATGGACACAATTACAACATATCTTAATCGTGTGTAATTGTTTCTTGATTGGACATGACCTCTTAGCATAAAGTTCGAGTTCCTGATTTTATAATCTTTGCCTGCTCTTTTACTTGAGGAGAGCTTAGATACATAGAAATAACGAACTTTCATTCAATTGTATTGAAATTTCATTCAATTTTGGATTCTTCTATCATTTGAAAAAGATAGAAGTACTGAAATAATTTGAATTGATCTTTAAAATTGTAATCAAACCTTCATAAATACCCCCAGACTCAAAATGTTAAGCCATAAATTCCTTCGAAATTTATGATTATTTTGTTGTATATTGTTCTTGTTCTAGGTAATGAGTTCGGGTTTATGTACTTATTGTAATGAAATAAATAGATAATAAAAGAGGAAAAAAGAAAGTCACGGAGCATTCTATGGACTTGCATAGTAGCCTAAACTCGACATGATTAAGAAAGTATATGTAACAAATATCTCAATTGTCATATTCAAATTTATCCAATCCAATGTGTCAAACACAAACATTGCTCTGTCAGCTACGTGTAATCTGAAGAGGCACACCAACATTTTTATAATCCTAATCGAGTGTTGAGTAGAATTCTTGGTAATGCCATTTATGTACAGTACATATTGAACACAATTTGTTTGTGAAAAAACACAGCACATATTCAAAATAATCTCTCACAAAGATTAATACCATGGAGATGCTCAAATACCTACACGTTCGTTGTCCGAAATAGCACGACTCTTCTGTTCTGTATCACATACCCTCCTGTTTGGTCATTTTTCAGCAAATGTTGAAACACTTGCAAGTTTTAAACTAGTAGTTGCCTCTAATTTGATTTAGAGGATCAGCAAGCGTAAGTTCAATCTTCCTTGTCAGCGGCTCGATGTAACTCGATGGCTTCTTTCTGAGAGACCGAGCTCCCACCATGATCAACCTGGTCTCTATTGCCAACCCGTGGAGGTTCCTCCTTACCAATTGTGAGGATCAGTATCATGACAGCCACCACAAATATAATCATTAAAACTAATCTGATTCCCATCTGTGAGCCTATAAAATCAATCAAGGATGGACCGGTAATACGTTTTTGTATTACCTTTCCTTCTCTGTAGTCTTCAAGAAAACGTGAGATTTGTGTACCAATATCAGTTTCTTCAATGCTTTCTGAGCCAATAATCTGTTGGGAAGGAGAAAAAGAGACAGAAAATTGTAACATCAGTATGCAATTATACAAATTTTTGGGCCAAATGACAAGCATAAGATACAAACGAGTAAAAAGGAAACACGTCGTCTTTCTCATTACAAATGCGACATCTGAAATTGGTAAAAAGGAACTGGTTTAAGGTTTTCATGAAGACAGCTTTTGAGAGCAAAGAAGCCTCACTTACCGAAAAATATTCCTCGTTTCCATCCCAAACAATCATTTTTGGCAGCTTCGTTTTCTTATCAACTTCAAATGACTCAGCAAAGTCTTCCCATTGCTTGACCCCAACATACCCAAATATTAAGTCACGATTTGCAGATGCAGCTGCTTTCAAAAATCTTATTAATCCCATCGATTTCTCATCCGTTTCATCCTGAATAATGGATAACACAATTTTCCTCTCATCATCTTTCAGCAACAGTAGGGTATCTTCATTTATGGACAATGCCAGAGGGAACAAATTCTGTTTTATACAATCTTCAAGAAAATGCTCTGTCATTTGATACAAGAAAAATGCATTTAATCATCAAATGTGTAGAATTAGACTCGCTAAAATTGTTATAATAACAAAAGTTGAGGTTCAGTTTGTATATTATTCGTTGAAGAACTGCTAAATGTGTAGATGTACAGAAAATTTTGCAAGTCAAGAAATAGCAAAGAAATCTCAAAGAAAAATCTGATTTAGATATATGAGGCTACATGATCACCCAGCAGAAACATAAGGAAGTATGTACATGCTAGGAGAAAGTAAAAACCAAATAACCTTCAAAAAAAGTAAATGGACAAAGGTACTTACTTAAATATCCACTAATTTTCAGGACAACAGAACTTTTAGGGCATGCTTGAACAGTTCTGGACAGTAGACAAGATTTTAAGTTATTTTTTATCCATGGGTACTTTATAGTGTTGTCTAATCCACCATCTATGCAAAGTATAAACCAACCAAAGATATACAATTGCACCATTTCCAAATCCTAACTATGGGGGCTCAGAACTCCATCCACGTTAAAGTAAGAAACATTAACCAACAAGTAAGTTCACTTTCCAATTCCAATGACATGGTATGAATTTGGTCCCAAACATAAATCTCAACTAGGAAACCTTTAGCCACAATAAAGTATGTTATACATCAGATACTTGTTTAAAATTTCAAAATGAGGCATGCTTCATTATGATGAAAAGTTGGAACAACTAAATTTTAATATCAAACACGAGCTAACCTTCAAAAGGCCCATAAAAGAAGCTCTGTTCCTTGTGGGAAGGATGAATGGAAGCCAAAGCTGGCACCTTATCAAAATCATATTTGTTTGTAATTGCATCTGAGAAATCTTTTGCAACTGAAAACCATGCTTTCTTCTTATACTTGACAGCCAAGTTTGATATCACGGACTCATTTAAGCCAAATCCTATGAATATAGGAAAATGAGTACCAGCTGCGTTGACAAATTCAATAATAGCAGAGTCAGAATTGAGAATAGCAACATCAGGAGCAATGAATTTCTTCAGGAATCGAACAAGTAAATCTGCTTTTCGTGGTCCATAATAATATGAAGGAACTCCATGGATAAACATCTTCAGAGTTGGATACCCACTGCATTAAAGAAAAAATCAAAAATTTCAGGATTTTACCCCTTTTTCTCAATGCTTTTGTTTGTGAGCAGCTGTCTAATTTTGTAGACTAGATTTACTAAAATCAAGAAAAAGAAAAGGAAAAAGAAAAAAAGAAATTTTGTTTTCAATCAAGGTAGCAGGAAATTTCGCTGTTCCCCAACTGTAATTGAATCAAAAGGTTGTGGCCGCATACTCAATTTCATGCTTGGAAGCTAGACGCTTGTATTTGTCAGCATCTATTTTTGCCACAATTATGGGCTGCTTCAATCCAGCTAGAACAGGGGCAGCTTTATCCAACTGCATGCAGCATTAAAATTTGTCAATCTTCTTGTAAACATTGAATTCAAATTGTCAATTCAGAATTACATCTCACAACAATGAAGGGATCGAAACAATATATGTAGGAAAAACCGAACAAGGATCTCAGAGAAGTCAAAGAGCAATAGTGATGTCCGGTGAGCACTATAATTATATATCTTTCAGCCCTCTATATAGTAACATATCTAACAATAAAGCATGGAGATCCTATTCCGTTATAACATCTTTTCCCTGTTGGTAACTGAAGCACTTTAACTCCGACTTTTTTTGTAGCTGGTTGAAGCCTGGTGCCTGGATAAAAGAGAGTTGTGAGAGATTTGACAGCTAGTGTAAAACTTTGTCAAATTTCCAAAACAGTTCATTATGTGACTTTCTTTGACATGTCCTTCATCAGCGACGCGTTGCATCGGACTACTAATATAGTGAAAAGTATGCGATAGTTAGAATTCTGAGTGTATTCCATAAATGATCAGCCATATTGGTGCCTGGATGTGTCCTCAAGTAAGCAAAGGTTCCCATGCTATAATGGATAGGCATGGAAAGTTAATCCAGGATAATGGAATTAGAATAGGAACATAGAATACAAAGACACTGACCGGAAAATTGATAGAACTAGTACATTGCAAAATGCGCAGAAGGAAGTTCAGCATAACTTACATAGAATACGTGAAATGAAAAGACAAAGAGAACAACTAGGGAGCATGAATTACAAAATTTACATATTGGGGTGGTAGAAATTATATGGATCAGGGATTTGATTATATATATCAGTTAGACTTGTATTAAGAGAATTCAATTAGTGTTGTTAATGTGTATATTAAGTAAATAGGATTAGTTAAGGAAACCAAGCATCTTCCGGACTTTGCCATGACTTTCCGAAACAAGGTACAAAATATGTTGCATAGAATACAACAAGAAACCAAAGTCAGCTTTAAAGCATCAGTATTACCACCATATTAACTGCAGCATACTCAGATTTTCATTATGCTGACAATTTGTAAATCAATTAAAAAAGATCAACAAGCCAGCAAGGTATATCATATCTAGGATGATGTACAACACGCTGAAGTTGCACTCTACTGCAGCATTTATTTCAATTATAAGATAATCATTACTCCCTCTATTAAACATCCAATTCTAGAATAATAAAGTTTCACAGTGTGAAGAACAATTAAGAAGGATCAACAAGAAGCCAAGCCGGTACAATATCTCTTGCACGATGTACAGCAAGCTGAAGTTGCACTCTTCTGCAGCAAAGCATTCATTTCATTTTAAAAACAATCATTACTCCATCTATTAAACATTCAATTCGAAATACTTAAGGTTCGCGCTTTGAAAATAGATAAGAAACGTGCCACAAGACGCCAACAAGGTAAACATCTGTAGCACTATGTACATCACGCCGAAGTTGCACTCTTATCCGTACAACATCTCTTGCACGATGTACAACACGCTGGAATTGTACTGTTACACAGCATTCATTTCATATTTCATCTTTAAAATAATCATTACTCCATTAAGATTCAATTTTTGAATAATTAAGGTTCAATTAAAAAGAATTCAACAAGAAGCCAACACGACACAACATCTCTAGCACGATGTACAACACAATAAAGTTGCTCTCTTCTGTAGCAATCATTTCATCTTTAAAATAATCATTACTCCATGGATCGAACATTCGATTGTGGAAAAATAACAATTTAATATTCAACAGGAAGTCATTTAGAAGAAAAAGAGATACGTAATTGACCTCTGGAGCAAGGCGTTTGCAGTGGCCACACCAAGGGGCGTAGAAATCGACGAGAATATAATCGAAAGTTGATATAGCAGCATCAAAATCGGATTCTTCCAGTTCCAATACTTTCCCATCCACCTTGAACTGATGCTCCTGTGATGCACTGACTGACGGGGAAAACAGTAAGAGTGAGGAATATAGCAACGAAACGTGGATCAATGGAAGCATTTTGGATTGATTATTGGCACTATTTGTTTCAATTTGATTAGACCAAAAAAAGGCCCGGGGGAAATCGGACCCTCGAGAATTAAATTTCGTCGGAGGAGGCAATGATAATGCAAAAGCAGTTTTTCTTCGCGCAAACTATCTTTCGTCTTGTGTGCGCTTGACAGAGCTTGAACAGTTATTACTTAAAGTTTGACTCTTAACATTTCAGGCTCAGTTTGACGGACGACGGTGGCAACGAATTCCAATTTTAGTTGGAAAATAAAAACTCACCAAATTCATAAGAATTCGCTTTTCATGAAAATAAAAAAAATACAGTTTAAGGTGGTTAAAGTAGTTGTACCTTAAAATTCGATTTCAATTTCCACGTTGCAATCAAACGACCAAATTGAAATTCTCTTTTTTCGAACGTGACATTTTCCATGGAATTCGTTACAGTCAAACGGTGCCTTACTAAAATATTTTCCAAATGTAGGAAAACTAAAAACTTATCCATGTTTGTCATCTTTGAAAAAATTAAATTGTTTGTCATAGTATCATTTCTTCACCACACATTCACATAATAAAATATTTTATACATAAATCAATATAATTTCTTTACTTTTTAACTATACAATCTCCAAAATATACTATTTCGTAACTCATTATTTCCAAATAAATTCTATTACACGTGCATTTTCTTCAATAAAATAATATTATATGCAAATTCAAAACTTTACTTTATTTTTTAACCATACATTCTCCATCATAAGAATATTTCAAAATGTATGTATAAGTAATTTGACAGTGAGGTGTAAAAAATTTTGTTATTGATTTCAAAAATAGTTTTCCAAATCGGTAGTTGGGTTGCCTGCCATTCATACATTGTTAAATTAATTTTCAAATTAATTGTACGAGTAGCATGATTTATTATTTTTTGTTCACCACTCACAAATACTTTTTGTCCCCACTCATTTCTAGTAGATTGATTTATTAGCTATTAGCTCATAGCTCTCTTATTGTAACTAGGTAGCTAGACCGTTAATCGTTCCTATCTGATTAGTAGGAATATATTTATAAATACCTCCCAAACATGCAATTAAATTTTAGAACATGTCTTCCATAATAGATAAAGAAAAGAGAAATTTCTAAAGTTCTCCTGATCTTGACATGACGAAAAGTTTGGCAAGACCATCAAACTGTTCGCACCGAGTCAAATTTGTTGTTTGAGAGATTTTTTAAAGTGAAAAGTAATTTTTTGTGAATGTGTGGTTAACAAGTTATAAGTCTCATAAAATGTGCGATTGTAAATGATTTTAGGAAAAAAAATTCAAGAAATCTCTCTTAAAACAATATTTAAATCAAAAGTCAAATAATTTCTAATTCACATATTTCCTATGATCCACGAGTACTCTCGCTCATCTATTGCTAAATATGCTAAGTATGTTAGTGTAGATATTGTAAACATCTTGTAACTGATAGCATGTCAAGGACGTTTGCGCTCTAGATTCCCTCTGCAAGTGTAATAAACCTCCAAATACATGACTTTAGAAAGATGTCTATAATTAAACGTGTTAACGTTTCGGTTAAATCTTATTTCATCACCCAATATGCATAAATCTTTACGAGCATTAAGCTCCTCTTTGGTTGAGCTAAATATCAATTTTTTAATAAATTTTGATAAGAAATGATGGAATTTATAGATGAAAAATTGATAAAAGTTGTGAATTCAATAAAATGTGGGATTAAAAATAAATTTGAGAAAAAAATTTGGTAAAAAATGAAGGCCAAATACGCTAATTATTTCACATATTTCGTAAAACCCCGCAACTAGTACCTGCTTATTCATCCATTAATTCCAATAATTTCTATAACTTAGGGTCCGTTTGATTGTAAATGTGGAAAATAGATAGAAAGAAAATGAATTCCAGGGAATTGAATTACCTAGAAATTATTTTATTGGGAATTGTAATTAATTGTGTTTGATTGATATAATTTTCCACCTAGAAAATGTTGAAAGTTTGGTGTTCGTTTGGCTTAATTTTTCATGGAAATTGTCCATTAAAATGATAATGTTTCTACCATTGGGTCTAGTATTTGTTTCAATTGTTAAAAAAAAATTAAAAATTTTAGAAAAAAATATACCGAATATCATTTGTTTGGATTTGTTTTACATAGAAATTATCAATAAAAGTGATAATTTTTTTTACCATTGTGTCTAGAATATTTTTCAATTGCAAAAAAGAAAAAAAAAAGATGGAAAACTGATTCTCATCAAAACCCAAAGAAAACATTTTCCACAATATCATGGAAAAGGGGCGCGTGGGGGGTGGGGGTAGAAAATCTTTTATGGGGAAAATTTTTGCTATCAAACACTACAATTTGGGTGGAAATGGAAAAAGTTTTCCATTTTCCATGGAAAATTGGTGGTATCAAACACACCCTTATGATAAAACTCAAGGGTTAAATTCCAACTTTATATTTGGTGTCACCATGATCAATCAATTTGATTTTGTTTCACCACGCCACCGAACTTTGTACTTAACCCCTGTTTGGGAGGCATTCTCGCCCTCATTATAATAAAAATTTCAACAGTTGGCTATGCAATGGATCTCTTGGTCACTGTCATTATTGATAGTTGTTAGTGACCATTTGAATTAATTGGCGTGTAAAATCACATAGTTGTCCCTCCATGTTTTTATACTCACACAAAAATGAAGGATAGAAATGATAATTGACAAAATCAAATCACGTAAAAATAGTCAAATGTTGTGGGCGTCCTTTTTCTTTTTCTTTTTTTCTTTTTTTTGCAGAAAAGTGGGCCCATTCAACGGGCAAAAAATGGCGATCAAACGGGCGGTTAGTGTCACCACAGCCACCAATTTGATTTTCTTTCACCACAGCCATCCAATTTCATATAACATTTTATTATGACAACTCACTTCTTTTCATCATTTCATTAATTTTTTAAAATGGGTAAACGGTAACTTTTCAATATATATATAATAAATTTTAAAAATGAAAATAAAAACTTATTTTCAAAAACGTTACTTAAAAAAAACATATTAAAAAAAGTTACTTGGAAAAATGAAATAAAATAAAAACTTATTTCAAAAAAATTAAAATAAGATAAAAACTTATTTTAAAATAAACATTTTAAAAAATTTTTAAAAAAACTTTTATTTTTGTTTTTTAAAAATTTATTTGATATATATAATACAAATTTACCATTTTACCCCTTTAAAATTAGTAAAAAATAGTAAAAAGAAATTGAGGGCCGTGGTGAAATGTTATACGAAATTAGGTGGTTATGGTGAAACTTTATATGAAATTAGGTGGTTACGGTGAAATAAAATCAAATTTGGTGGTTATAGTGACATTAAATATAAAGTTTAGTGATCGTGGTGAAAAAAAAAATTGAGTGGTTCTAATGATACTAAGTATAAAATTAAGTGATGATTGATGAATTTCAGAATTTAACTCTAAAACTCGAGCAAACACTAAATGTTATTCATTTAAAATGCATTTACAAAGCAGAAAGTCGATCTTTCTTTTTAAACTTCACTTTCAATCATAGATCCACAACTAATTCTATCTAGATGGTGCGTTAATGTTAGAAATATATTGAGTTCAATCAATTTGACTCGAATCAGCTGTTTTTCTTTCCTTGGAGCCTCAAGTCGAGATTTCATCAGAATTCACAGTTGTGACTTTTTTCACTCACGTAACTGTCTCTGCCATTTTTATTTTCCAGAGCCCGAATTTCCCCCCAATTAACAATTTAATAACTGCATTTTGTCATTGTTCCATTGCAATTTAATTTCTTGATTTGTGGTTTTACGTTCAAGGATATATGGATATCGAGGAATCACGATTGCGCTCCAAGTGTTTGTTTTATTTTCTCTTAAAGACTCACACGTGCTTTCGATGCGTGTAAATGAACATAACTTTTTTGGCTTTCTTTTCTTTTTATTTTTTTCCTGTAATTATTCACATTGCAATATGAATCTTTTGTTATTCTGCTTCTTGTTGTTTGTTGGCTGTGCACCATGCACTGGTTTCTTTAAAGTTCTCAAATTTGGTAGATTATGTTGGTTAAGTAGTTATTGTGCTCAGAAGATGTTAGACAAGCTCCGAAGTTACTTTCTTAAAAAGTACGGATAGGCACGTCCTTATCAAAAGTTACTTTTAACGAATGCAAACATGAAGCTCCCCAAACGAACTGGTATTTGAGATTTATGCGTGTTTTGTTCGATTTAATTCCATCAAACCTTGCTTCTTGGAGTGTGTTTGAAGCATGGAGAAAGAACTTTTCTTGCTTTCTTAGCATTAATTTGGGTTTTCCCTATCTTGCAAGCTTGTAAGCTACCACAACTAAAAATAAATAAATGAAGGAAGAAGGTATTAGCATTCGAAAGACGACAAAGGCATTCCGACCCAAAATGAAAATGCTGTAAGAAAAGAAAATTAAGCTTTAAAATGTATAAATAGTGAAGTGCTTGTAATGTACTGACCAGAGAAAATATTGTACTCACTTTAGCATAAACTGCTGGTTTAATAGTGAAGGGGCAAACTGAAGATTTACTTAGGAATAATGTAATTGAAAATCCATTCACTTAAAATAAAGCTAAAATACTAATGAGAAAACTTCGTGCTTCAAACATGTCATTCTTTGAAAAGGGTTCTTGAAGTTATATTTTAATTTGAGATAAAGATATTATTTTGTATCTATGAGACTGATTAGGACTCGCATCTCTTGTTAAAACGATCATTAGTATGTAGATGTATCACATGTTTCATAATGACAGTATTTTTTTAAATTCAAATTCATTTGATCAATTGAATTGCTCGTGTCTCACTTCCTTTTGTTATGCGAGTTTCAGGAGTGTTTGATAATCTTTACCTAGTTTTTCTCAACTTCTGTATCTATTACCTTCATTTTTGCTTAGTACATATATGTACTCTCTCTTTTGATATTCTTTTCTCCTGTCCAGTAAAACTGGACACCCTTTTCTTCATAGATAATATGTCTATCTTCGTTATCTGGTTGTCACAAGAAGAGGACAGCAAGATGTTTGCTATGATTAAAGTCTACCCTTGAAGATGGTACTTATAATAATTGTTGAACCACCTCATCCAAAAAAAAACTAAGCTACTAGAGGTGGGACAAATTTATTTATTTATATTTTCTCTCTCGTGTGCAAACGAATTCATTTCTTTTCATAAAAAAACTTGACTTGGGTACAACTTTCATAAATGGGTGGCAGAGAAACTTGACCTTGAAACCTTAGCCTTACCATGTTGAATTAACTCATCTAAAAGTTTATTGAAGATGGGACAAATTTATTCGTTTGGGTGTCTGTCTTTAAGAATATTATATTGTCCATGTTATAAGTTATTGCTGATTCTTAGAGGTTTCTTTCTCTCACTCAGTGTTTATATATAATGATTATCAGTTCACTTTGTCTGTGTAAACCTTGACAAACATAACTGCTTGTAATTTCAATTTTCAACTGTTGCAGGGTTGAAGGAAGTGGAACTATGGCAGGAGTTATGCAGAAGTTCCTCATTGCATCCATGTTTATGTGCACAGTTCCTATTGCAATTTTGTATGGCTTTAACAATAAATTGTTTCCTGGTAAGCTTTCTTTGACAACTCTAAATGTCATGGTAATTTTAACTTGCATTTGAGAGAAAGGTTGCATTTTGTTTCTGATGATTATTTTTTGAACTTAACTTTTATTGATTGATTAAACTTTGTAGTTACAATCTTCTCTCTCTCATCGATAAATTTAGAGTTTGCCAATTGCCATATATTTATGTTTTCTTTGCTGCTAATATTTGGTCATAGATAAAGCTGCATATTTAGGGAGATAACTGTCCTTCACTTATTTTTCCGTTCTAATAATCCCTGGTTAATTGTACGAGCTATCTGCATATACAATTACTTTCAGCCGTATTTATTAATGTTAGAAATTAAACTGTAATCGTAATTACTATAGCAATAATAAACAAACGAGATTGGAAACACGGAAAGGACATAAATAGATTTATAATTGTTCAATTCCGAGGTGAGTGCTACGTTCATAAGCAGGAGGTCTGCAAGGATCTCAAGTCTCAGTCTTTTCAAAAAACAGCCTTCCCCTAAAATTTATATGGATTATAGAGTAGGAGTATTTGGGCGGCATAAGATGTAGGGACTACCTAAATATACGTCTCAGTAAAAGATTTGCCTTTAGATTCCACAGAGTCCAACAACTGGAGAGAAGATTACTTCCATTTGCTTACTGGAAGAAGCACAGAGCTATTTTAGGGGCTGCCATTCTTCTACACTAGGAGGCAGCGTGAAGCTTTAATGAAATTGCATCCATTACAGTTGATGTTCATAATCTGGAGTAAAAGGATTACCTTTGCATGCCGGTACCAAAAACAATATAAGAGCTAGACATTTGATGCACCATTCTACTATTGTTCTGTTGTTGGAGAGCAAAATGAAGCTTAAATTCGTTGAGAAGTGAGAAATGAGAAATCATAGCCTCTAACTCTTATCAATATCCCCTCTAGTATACTTTAATTCCAAGCATTGGGATGACAGTAGGATTATTGTGCCATCTCACAGTGCTTTATGCTATTTAAACTTTATACTACTCGCAGTTAGATTGAATTGTGTTTTTGTGATTATGACAGTAATAGGTCTTGAGCCAATTTAAGAACCTGATGTGCCCTTGCCCTGTCAAAAAGCACGCTCAACAATCTTGCATTGACATAAATTGTGCATTTTTTATATGTTCCTCCACTATGAAATTTGACCAGCATGAAAAGTATGATCGTGGAATCAAAAGTAGATTTGCCCGCATCCTGTAACATGATATAGTATGGAGTACCCTTCTGAAAAGTGGGTAAAGATTTACTTTCGTAGGTAAGTTTTTGAACTAAAAAGTTCTCCCATAAAGTAACTTCTGAGACGTCAAACTACTTGGCAAATTTTTTGTAAGTTCGGCCAAATGTGCTCGTAAATCAATTCTGTGCACTACCACTCCCAACCTCATCTGAATGCAGGCACGTACAATCACAAAGACGCTCAGCTGTGTTATGAATTTGTTTTCAGTTGTCTTATTGATAAGTTCATCATCTCCTAATCTGCAATTGACTAATATGCATCTTAAACAGGTACTATGCAGCTGTCTCCCCATTCTGTGACATTGTTGAGTGGATTCCTTGCAGTCATTTCAGTCAATGTCGTAATAGCATTCTACATTTACATGGCAATGAAAGAGCCCTCGAGTAAACACGAGCCGGATCTTAAATTCGTTGCAGATGCCAAGGCTAGCATAAAGCAGTCTGGACTGAATGAAGCTGACTCGCCATCAAACCATGGGAAACAAGAATAGGTGATGTCAACTACGATTAGACTGTTTAGATTTTGTCGAGGAAATTGCCCAATAAGGACCAAGTTGGAGAGGGAATGAAAAAAGCATCTACGAGTTGCTGATAAACGATACTGCTTTATTCTCTAACTTGTAAGTTTGCAATTTGACCATCAAGATCGAGTTAAGTGTTTAGTATGGCTGGTTGGGTTATTATAATTCATGGAAGAAATTACCAAATTTCCTCATGCGAAGTCTGGCAAGCCCCTTTTCATGAGTCTAATATGAGTGCTTGGGAACTGTCTGAACTATTGAAATATATTGTAAGTGTACAAGAACAACTAAGTATAAATGGTCAGAAAGGAAGAAGAGGACTCAATGACGGGATTGAGTACTTCTTGTGGCGTAAGATCATGTTTGATTAGCCTACGTATTGTATGTTTCTTCAAGGCTATAAACTGGTCGAATAGCTTTTATTTAATTATTCACACAATTTGTAAGATCGCAACTTATAATCTGAAAAACATACGCTTAATATTTCTCTAATCGTAGGGCTCAAATGGTTTCAAGAGGAACTTGTTTTCGCGTTTTAAACAGCCTGCATGTTAATGTTTTTCAAGATACTTTTACATTTGAGGGGGGAAAATGCTCTTTTTGATTTGATCATGTCACTAATTAACAGTAAATCTTTCTTACAGAAAACATAACTAGCTATTATGAAAGTAAAATAAAAGTTACTAGCTAAATAAGTAAATTACTTATTTTTAGTTTGACCAATAAAAAATATTTAGCTTAAAATATACTCATTTTCATATAATTAAAAAAATTTAAGCTTAGTTAAACATGAAATGGTTGGACTTTTAAGAGTACTTTTCAATACATTCTATAAATTGCCATCTTTATGGGATGCAAATATAAAGACTTTTGATTTACGTGAGATTGATGTGTACCGAATAGAAGATTAAGTTTAAATTTCCATCACCCATGAATTCATTTTATAATTCAAATTTAATATTTAGGGTATGTTTGAGCCACATTATTTCGGAAGAATGTATTTTAGTATAGTAGATTGATGAAAAATGTGTGGTTGAAAAAGAATGCAAATTTATTAACGTGATATAAAATATTATTTTATTGAAAAATATGTGATTAAAAATTAGTATAAAAATGAAAATGAAAATTTTAATGTAACTCAAAATATGAGCTTAATGTATCTTTAATATAGGGATGTCAAAAAATTCCGACAAATTCGATACACGCGGGGCCCTCGCCCGAACGGGACGGGGATAAGCCGCTTAATCGGGTATTCGGGGCGGGGAAGGGTAAAGGGCTCGCCCCGCCCCGCCACGCCTTGCCTTAAACGGGGAACGAGGCGGGGAATTGCTTGGCCCCGACCCCGTCCCGTCCCGTTTCGTTCCGTTGTCATCCCTACTTTAATAGGAGAAAGATAAAGTAATAAATAGAAGTGAGAGAATAAGAAGTATGAGCAAAAAAGAAAGAATTATCAAAGATGGATTAGATTATCTTTTAAGCAACACTTTAAACTTTAGTGAGGTCTATGTGTATACCTAAAGTGTAGTTATTTTGAAACAATTAACTCATTTTCGCGATAAGATTTCCAAAAGTAATTTAAGTTTTAATGTTTTTATCTCAAAGATTGATCTTTTAATTTTAAAATTAGTTAAATTGATATCAAGTGAGGTATTAGGTCGCGATTGTGTTAAGATTGAGAGTTGTGCACATGATTTAGTTAGAACGTGCATTTTGTCGTCATTTTATTCTTCGTTATAATGAAACTTTGTAAAAATAAGTAAATATAACTATCACATTCAAAAGCAACTCAAATAATTTGGAGTCTTAGGCAAATCTTTGAGGGATCTTTTAAAAAAATAATCATAAAAAATGATTATCAACAGAATCATCGAGTATACTAAATGAAAATCAATAGTCGTTGATTGGTAGCAACAACAACAAAATTATTGATGTTTGTCGATAATTACCGACAACAATGTTGTACGATGATATCAAGGGCCATAGCAAACAATTATTTGGTTGCTTATTGTCGATGAAGAAGCATTTATTTCTTCTTCACTTTATTTTTATTTTTTAAATATTTTCTTATGTGGTTAATATTTTTTTTAAAATAAATTTTAGGTCGCATCACTTAAATGGACCTTACAGAAATGTAAAAGTGCAGCTAAAAATGTCGTTGAACTTTGTCAAAATACTCTCAATCCATCACTGCTTGGGAGGATTGGACAGTATTTGTGCTGTGTGAATTCTGTCGCCGTGCCTACTTTTGTACGAGTCAAGTTACGAAATGTTATTTAACGATCGATGAAGAATTTTTTATAGAGTTTAATGATATTTCAACAATATTTTAAAATTTGATGAGATTTTGTTGATTAGTTCACAGTTCTTTAAACAACGAATCATGCTTGATATACATTTTGTCTACATAATGTCACATGACATTATCTCATTTGATAGTCTAAAAAAAAATATTTTTTCATCTAATAATTTTTTAAAAATGCTGCACGTACAGGTTTGTGTCCGGTGGGGGGACATGTGTCCTCACGTGATATGGGGGAGAAAAATGGCAAAGTTCTTTAAACAATTAAAGGACTATTCTATTCGTGTTTCAATTTTTAGTTTTGTATTTTGAGTGTCCGTTTGAGATCTTGAAAACGTGTTCTTTTTGTCATTTTTAAAAATTATTTTCAAAAATAAAAAAATGAAATTTTGGTTTAGTTTTAACTTAAAACAACCAAAACGACTTTTTTGACGTTTTGCTGTTATCTTTGTAAATTTCAATCTTGTTTTTGGAATTTCGTTTCTGAAAATAGGTACGTAAACGTGTTTTCGAAAACTGAAAACTCAAAATGACTGAAAAATCTAGAAAATGAATAATGTTAGTGCTAAAAATTACCTTTTGAAATTGATTATGCATTTTTGAATGGTCCTTTGAAATTTCTCAAAATAAGCAGAAACAGAATGAAACTGTCCCTTGTAACTCATCGCAACTTCCCTTTCCAAAACCCTCAATCCCTTTTCTTAAAACCTTCCAAATTCCCATTCCAAACCCTAAAATTCCCATCTTCTTCTCCCACAATAAATGTTCATCAAATTTCAAAACGCCGTTTGAATTTTTACTGTTATTGTAACTATAATTACAGTTTCGCAAGAAGTGCTTCAGGAACAGCAACAATGTGTACATCTCCAGTGTGCGTTAATGTGAAGGACCACATCGATCTGACGGCCAAGGAGAAGCAAATTTTCGATCGCCTTCTTGAAGTTCTACGCCACTTCAATCTCCAAACCCAGCTTCGCGTCGCCGGGGGCTGGGTTCGCGATAAGGTCAGTTCAGTCGATCGTTTTTGTGGTCGAAAATGAATTTTAAGTATGATTTTGGTGGAAGAGGGTACAATCGTATACCTATATTGCTTGTGGTTGTTTTTGGATCTTAAGATGCCAGAACAGTTCCCATAATGCTGCGGCAAAGTACAAATGCTGATGTGTGTGATACGATAATGTACCTTTGTTTGAGAATTTGCACCTTCTTTTCTGTTACATAACTCTTGCGGTGGAGCTAACCTAATTTATTACTAGTACTCTGTTGCAATTTACAAGAAAATTACGACTTTTAGTACGTGTTCGTGAGATGTTCAGAGCTTAGCCCCTGTTTGTGTAGCTTATATTGGTTTGTAGGAGTACATGCAGTGTTGTATATTATTTTCTTCAACGAGTCAATGTGTGGATCATTGCTGCAGAAAGATTACCATTTTTTTTTTCTATAATGGAAATAAGCTTCAGAACTAGTTGATTTACTTTTATCTGCAACTTTCTTTGTTTTCCTATTTTTGGTTTTTGTATGCTACTCAATGTTCATCATTATTATTGCAGCTTTTGGGCAAAGAATGTTATGATATTGACATTGCACTGGACAACATGTTAGGAAAGGAGTTCTGTGAAAAAGTAAATGAGTACTTGTTATCAACAGGGGAAGAGACACATGGTATTGGTGTCATTCAGTGGTATTTTCCCTTTTCTCTGTTTTGCTCATTGTGCAGTTTAGAAGAAATATTTTTGTCCCTTTGTATTATGATCCGTACAAATACCAGTCATATAAGTGTGGTTGAAGTTTCTGTTTCCAAATAAGTTTTGGCGTCATTTTATATCGTATTTCTGGGTACATTAGCTGATTTTTGCACTGAAGTGAATAAACACCATTTATTTTGGTTGGAAGGTGTATGTTGTAAGCAGTGTTGTTTAAACCAGACTGGGTAGGTCTGCTCAACTGCAAAACCAGGAACCAGACTGTAAAACGGTTCTGTTTGAAGAAAAAAATGTATAAAGAAAAAATGGTGAACCGGCCATGGTTTTCTATAACAAAGAAAAAGAAAATTAAAAGTTCAGCACCATTTTTTTTTTCTCATTTTGGTAGTTGGTAACATTATTTCTCCTCTTCCACTGCCTTCATTGGAGCAATTTAATAAGGGGCTTTGGATTTTGATTCCAGTGATATTTCTTGTATTTTTGAGATGTAATATAAGTTGGATAGGGGATTTTTGGTGGGTTGTTGAATATTTTGTAAGAGAGTGAAAAGTAAAACTGTACAAGATGAAAAAAGCAATATAGTGGGGTGCTTGTGGCTGCTCATAGTAAAGATATAAATGACCTATTTGTTATGGTTTTTGCTTTTTGTAGAATAACTTTTGAAAGAAGCTACTTTTATTTTTGTTTGAAAACTAATTTTTAAAAGGGTTTTCTATTCCAGAAGTGCTTTTAGAGCGGGTCATATTAGACAAGCTTCCTCTAAAATTTTTTCTAAATAGAGGAAGTACTTTCATAAAATTAGCCAAACGAGTCCGAAAGCAAATTTTGCGTCTCAAAAGCTCCTTTTGATTTTTCAAAAGCTATGCCATATGGCCCAAAGTATTGTGGGTTGGTTTTGGAGAGAGGGAGAGAGAGAGAGAGAGAGAGAGAGAGAGAGAGAGTAATGGGTGGGCTGTGGGTGTTATTTTATTGAGGAGACTAAATCTAATGGTATTAAAGATATTAATAATGGTTGCACAAGAATGGATAGTTTTTAATTACTTCCAAATTTAAAATGTAAAAATTGTGATATATTGTTAATAGGAATATAATTCTAATCAAATCTTATTGTTTGGAATACTAGTCTTATTTTTATAATTATAATTTTTCATTTTCTCACTACCGGTTTGACCTTTTGACCATTGACTCTTTGCCTTTTCTGTTTCGATATTCGGGTTGTGTTTAGAAAATTGGTTGCAAATTTTAAATGTGACAGATTATGGTACATTTCTTTGGTACATTTGTTTTGTTTATGTTTTTCAAATGTGAAAGTCTACTTTGTTGTTTTGTTGCTAATTTTAGCGACATATATTTAGTTAAAAAATATTCAAGGAAATTCTTCGGATCAGCAGCTATTAAGGATTGATGCAATTTCCTAAAAAAATCTACTTTTGGTTGAAATGCGAAATTTTTTACTCCAAATGATTCCTTTATCGTTCTTTCTTTTCTTTTACTCATCAGTTGAAAAACATTCATCATACACTATCCTACTACTTTACATGGACTATTTGTCATTTGTTTCCATAGGAAAGCTCTGTATAATTGTTACCTGTTGGTTCACGGTGCAAAGTGTTCATTAATAGCATTGTTTCCGTTTGGCAGCAATCCTGATCAATCAAAACATCTGGAAACAGCAAGGATGCGCCTTTTGGATGTATGGATTGATTTTGTCAACTTAAGATCTGAGGACTATAGTGAGAATAGCCGCATTCCAACTATGGTAAATGTTTTGAAGTTTGTTACATGAAATTTTCTTAGGAAAAAGTAAAATATATTGACCTATATACTGAATATTGCATATTTTACATTGAACCAACAATAGTAGATACGATCTTCATCACTTTTACCACCATTTTTCTAGGGCATGCTTCCTTAATAACATTTTCTAGCATGGTAGTTTCTATTTCTCAGAAAATTAACACATTACAATCTTCTTAAATAGTGAAAATCTTTTATTTCGCATTTCTTTTGCAGAAATTTGGCACTGCGGAAGAGGATGCATATCGAAGGGATTTAACCATCAATAGGTATTTTTCTCTAGTATTTATAGTTTACTGACGATGCTAGAGCAAGCTCTATAATGGCGCAAAATGAGTATCATAGCTTCCATAGTGTTATATGGTCTTCTAATTGTTTCTTCTTCTCCTCTCTCTCTCTCTCTCTCTCTCTGATTCTTGGAATGGAAATAGATGTAGATTTTTGTACACATAATTAAAACGTGTATGTTTTCTAGTATGTATGAGGATATACTTGGGAATATGCCAATCAATTCCTTTCGATATAATTATAATGTGTAGAATTAGCTTATTCTTTTGCCTCCTGAAACTGCTATTCTTCAGCTTGTTCTACAATATCAATACAAGTTCTGTTGAAGATTTTACTGGAAGAGGTAAGTATATTTTTGTCTTAGCTAATTCATTTAGTCGAATTGAGCCACAAAGCTGGTATATATATATATATATAATGTAACAGATCTTTTTTTTTTTTGATGAATATAGGCATTATGGATTTGAAGTCGGGAAAAATAGTGACCCCTTTGCCTCCAAAGCAGACGTTTTTGGATGATCCCTTACGAGTTCTTCGAGCTATCCGATTTGGTAGTTCACAAGCGACTTCTGTTTTCAATGTTCTGGTCTTAATAAATTAGATTTACCCATGCCTTAGCAAGGAGAAATGATGAATTATATCTTTAGCTTAGCTAGTGCTATGGTGTGAAGATATGATTCCGGAGAAAATATGTTATGTAATTTATAACATAAGATTAAATTAAATCCTCCTATGTCAGAATCCAACTTGATCATGGTTCTTTAGGTGCAAGGTTTGGATTTATGCTAGAAGAAGAACTGAAGATAGCTGCTGCAGATGATGACGTCAAAGCTGCAATTGCAGATAAAATTAGTAGAGAACGTATTGGTCATGAAGTATGCTTGTATATCATTATGTTCGCAATATGTTCGGTGATTTTTTTTTTTGTGTTTTGTAGTAATATTTTCACGTCGTTCTTATTTTTGTCTTATTGAACAGATTGATCTCATGATATCTGGCAATCATCCTGTGAAAGCAATGACATACATTTCTGAACTGCTATTGTTCTGGGCTGTGTTTAGTCTTCCTCTTGAGCCAGAGCCTTCAACTTCAGAAGGATGTGAAAGGTTTCTTCCCTTCCCGGTTCATGTTTAAAGTTCATTTTGAATTTTTCTCTTAATAAAAGATAGGTAATAATGATGGTTTATAATTTGAGAGAGATAGCATTTTGGAAGTTCAATCCGGTTTATATCCACAAAACACATTGACTCTTCACTTAACCTCCAAACCTTGAGGACTGTGTTTTTGGAATTCTACCAAGTTGAAGCCCCATTTCTCTTAGATGACAATTGTCATTATTTTTCAAAATCTTAATGTGGAATATTAAGGTATAAATGCTGTGCTAACTTTTACTTGTTTTGCTAGCCTTTATCCAAGCATTTTAAGTGTTCTTCTGGCTCTCATTCTGAAGCCCTCGTACTAGCTTTACCAACTAAATCTTTGATTTGTTGCCCAATTAAAGTTTCATCGAGCTCTCTCTATATTGTCATAATTGGTGGAGAAGGCGTCGGTACAGTTTCCATTGATCATAATGCTCTGGTATACAACTAAAATAGATAGATGGCAGATAAAAAAAAAAAAATCAGAAGAGAAACAAACTAGATTTCGAAATATCTCACGAATGTTCATTAATTATGTGAATGATTGTGGGTCTCTTTGGATTTAGTGTCTCAGGAGGACTTAAGGATTATTCAATCACTTTAATATAGTCTGACTCCTTTTCCGTTTATAATATCAACATTTCCTTCGTTTTTTGGTATGTATCTTTGTGATTCTTCTTTTGGCCATTTGTGTCAAGATCTTACTTTCCTTTTTTAAAATTTTATGACTAGGCTTTGTGTTGCTTGCATGGATTCAACATGGAGACTTTTGCAGTTGCTTAAACTCTCCTCATTAACTGTGAGTAGTAGAGGGTGTGTGGAAGTTTTATTTTACAATATACAATTATTTTCCCCTGCATATTTATATTGATAGAGAAATAGCGGTGCCCTTATATAGGAAGAAAATTCAGTTGGTACCAAGATTTTGGTCGCAATTAAAGTGGAGTAGACTTTTTAAATTTACAATCTACTGGAAACTGTTTAGTGTCGTTTTGCTGAACAGATGTAAAATGTTATAATACTACTTGGGTCTTTCATTTTATAATCACAATGCATGTCTAAGCCAATTAAACTGGTGGCTAGCTAGATATATATCCTTCCCAATAAACAGAGGATACAAAATTCAAGAATTTGCTCATTATTTTTCACTGGCGGTTAATATCCTTAATAAGAGGTTTATTTGTAAGGTTTTTACTTTTCACATTCTTCTTCTTGTGATTTTAGGACGACCATAGAAGGCTCTGCCTGTATGCTGCTTTATTTCTTCCCTTTAGGAAGACTATTTACAAAGACAACAAAGGGAAAAAGGTAAATTATGATGTATGTAGTTATGAACTGTAATTTCCTATGTTTATCTTGAATGTTTCTTGTCATTTATTCTCGTATATGACTTGTCAGAAAGTTCAGAATTGTTTTTGTTCCCACCTTTTCTCACATCTATTTATACCAATGCTTAATATTTGAACAGATCCCAGTTGTGAGTTACATCTTTCGAAACTCTCTCAAGCTGAAGGCTAGTGATGCTGAAACTGTGCGTGCTACTGGTCACCCATTTTTTTTTTTTAGTTATTCTCATTTTTTATTTTTTTTATTTTTTGATGTTTTGCATGTTGCTTACATTTTAGAGTCTTCTATTTCTCTTTGCTAATGGGGAAGTTTCTTACTATCAATAGAATTGTCATTGGCGGACAGGTTCTTAGTTTGCATCTTGCAGCGGAAAAATTCGTATCCTTGATTCCTTTGATTCTGTCTAATGAGGGTATACAAATTCTTGAAGTTGACTGGAAAAGAGAAATTATTGATGTCCCCGTGGCTTCAAAACTCAGAATACTGTCTGGTAAATGATCTTTCTCCCCCTTAGAAAGACATTTTTTTATGCACCAATTGTTGTTTCTTCAATAAGCTGTCGTTCACCTGCAATAAAATCACACCTACCATTTGTCAAATTCCATATTGAATCTCAAGTAAATGTGTAGTGGTTGTCTATAGAGATCTAATTGACCTGTCTTATCGATTGAAATTCGAAAGCACGATTTTCATCTCTCTTAGTGAATGAAATATGTGCAACAAGATCAGACAATTTTTCTGTTGAGACAGTATTTTCGAAGTTTATTCTTCAGAAATTTTAGATAATCATAACCATGAAACAAAAGCTGAAACTATCCATAATCTACTAGATGTGGCTTTAGTTGATTGCATGGGGGGGTCAAGTAGAATGTATTACTGCCAAACGAAACTTTGTAACATTCGGTTCTCTATTAAATTGAGTAAAAAATCTTCAAACTAGTTAGAAGCACAAATATGTGTCTTCGCCGTAACTGTAAACTTCGATTGGTTTTACTTGCCAGACTTTCATAGTTTTGACCTATGTATTCAAAGAATCCCATCAATTACCACATATGGACCCTTGAGGGGAATATACTTGATTCTTATTATCTTAATATTTTTATTATACCCGGTGATCCTAATTAGCCAAACTGTTCATAGATGGCGATGTCAAATGTTTGTAATCATGGAATATGGGATCGTGTAGGGACTAGAGAAATATTGAAGCTGCATGCACACCATTTTGTGTAATGCAGAAAGCAAGATACATGACACAACTTCAAAACTGGATTAATTAATGTCCATTTTTTAAATTTCCCTTCTTCGAATATGCTTAACTGCTAACTCTGTTCAAACCTATAGGTTTGCTGCTGAGAGAAATTAAAGAATTTTGGCGTGCTGCCCTTGTGCTTTCCATGCTGTTGCATGGTGCCAATATTGGTTGCACTACAAATTCATCAAACAAGGAATATGAAAGAGAATTATTTAACAGGATTGAGAAAGCAATCTTGGAACTAGGTATTGCCCGATCCTTCCACAATACTTACATTCATAATTGAATTATCTTTCGGTTTTTTAATAAATTTCAAGCTTAACAAGTTCAGTAACTGGTTTTTGGCATTTTCTGCACAATATTATACGTGTTTGTCGAAATTTGCAAGTTGAAGAATCCTGAATGAGGAAACATAAATATTTTTTTTTTTAAGACAAGTGTAGGAATTTTCATTTTATTATTGCATTTTGCTCGTATTATTTATATGGCTCAGTTGGTAACGTGGTTTCATTATCCATTTGTAAAATGGTTGGAGTGCTCGTAAAGGTTTGATTGAATTGAAAATGTCTAAATGCAGCGAAAACCATGATAAGTCATCATTATCTCAAATACTCTCTCCCTAGGCCTGTGATTGTCTGTCTAATGCATGCGTCCTGGCACTCCTACATATTTTATACAGGGGAAATTGTAGTGAAGGTCCCCAACTTACTACCTCTACAGCAAGTTGGTTTGCTACCTTTCATTTGGAACATTTAAATTCTCATCCTTCACCCTTTTTTTGCACTATTAGTCTTAGTTTCGATCCAAATGTATCATTAAAATAGCATGTGCAAGTCATGTGGGGTCACTGCTACGAGGGTATAATAAGAAACAATAAAAGAATGAAAAGTAGGAAAAAGAATAAAAATCTGTCAGCACCTTCAAATACAGCCCTCCCACTCCTCTTTGATATACATCTGTAGATGATACACTGTTCTCGCGTTGCAGGTTTAGAAAAAGTATGGGAAATGAAACCATTGGTGAATGGAAAGGATATCATGAATGTCTTGCAGATCAAATCAGGAGGACCCGTAGTTAAGGAATGGGTACGTCTTATCTGCTTGTCGGCCGTAAACTTTATACTAAAAATATACAGAAATTAGAATGCTAACTGATTGTATATTCTCCCCTCTTTCAGCAACAAAAACTGCTCGAGTGGCAGCTTGCACATCCCTCTGTGTCTGCAGACGAATGCATTGATTGGATGAGGCAAACTCATTCAAAACGTGCGAGGACAGACTGATTTGTCAAAACTACTACTGATATTGGTATATTAACTTTTACCTGTTTTTCAGGGATGTGATTCTTTGCTGACGTTCAACCTGCAAGCTTACTCGTCTTGTCTTGAGATTCATTGTTTATTGAATTTCTCAAACAATATTCGAGAGCCACAGAGATCACTCCTGTACTGGAAGGCACAGAATTTAAAACAAAAATGTAAAATATCCCATTCCCAAGGAAAAAAAGGATGGAAACTGTTGAGAGTAATTATCTAGGATATATTATGGCATAGTTTTCTTATATCATAATACTCAATTTTTGAACTCCAGACCAAGTATCGTTTATAGTTGGAGGATGAAATGGAATAACAGCTCGAGTAGCTAAAAGTATTAAAACTTTTGAGGTTCAATTGTATTTTTTATTTTTTATGTTCCCAACTTAACTTAAGCTTTAAAATTTATTCTTTAGACATTTAAGAAAATTAAATAACTTTTATCTTCTATTGAATTGCTGCAGCTCTTAATGTAAATTTTAGTTATTACAGAAAACTCTCCAATAGAAAACTGATGAGAGGATCGATACAATCGTACAGGAAAAAAGCAAAATTATCTGTGTTCCATTGATGTTGCATTGTTTTCCTCTTGGATGTGGAGAGGAAGAAGGTGGAAACGAGGGGAATTGTAACCACGCTAACATATTTACACGTCTATGAAGATATGTTTATTATGTAGGACTAAACATGGCACGATATGATGACAAATTTCGACACTTAAAAACCTGTAGTGTTCAACATGACCGAACATTATAGAAAGTGACTAAAAATTATGAACCAAATTATTATCGTCCATCTCTACCAAAATCAAATTCAACCAACCTTTAGTGCTAATAGAAACATAGTAGGAGTTAAAACAATTACAAGGCCATCTACTTTGGTCACAATAGCAATTGACGATCATTTGTCAAAATGATAACATCATTAAATTCAAAAGTAGCAACGGTTGATATTTGTCATTGCATTCATTTGGAATGTTTTCTATTTGGTTTTGATGGACACATATGTAAATTGCAGTGTTGCGACTCACTTTATATTAGGGTTGTTTTATAAATTTTCCTCGTTTATTTGCATGGGATTTTTAGTCATTTAGTGCAGAAATTGTAATTTTTTTAATATATGAAATTAAAAGTTTAGGACCAACTTTTATACAAGTTCATTTTGTAAGTTTTCCAATAATAATTTGTTTAGAAATCCCTGAGTCTTTATTGCAACACAAATTAAACTCCAGAAAATTGGCTGAGCTAGATATAAGCTTTCTCATCCCAATTCTTGTTGTTCATCCCAATTGGGATGTCTTTGACATAATAGCTAAGATAAACTAGATGAACCTCATGATTCTCTTCTTACTTCTTTTCTCCGTTTTCGAGTTCCATGTCCGCATCCTAGTCCTACGAGTAAAGGTGTTACAGATCTACAAGTAAAAGTTCCATTGATAATCGCCGACAATATTATTGTTGTCGATATGATGAAAATCAATATTAGTTAGATCAAAATTATTGACATTAATATCATCTATTATATATCACCGATACGCATTTGTTTGGGATTGGTGTCATCGATAAAAATCTTGACACAGAAATCGATTATTAGCAATACATCTTGCACGATTTCTTTTTAATAGTATACATGATCAACAAGCAAGTGAAATTTCAGGTTCGAGCCTGATGCAAATGATTAAAGTATTATTTACTTCGTATGATTATCAATCACATAAAAAAGTTATTTGATGTATCAATCGTTGCATGTCCTATACACCATGCTCGTGTTTGATGACGGTGCACCTCTCATAACTACTTTCCATTCATCACTTGAGATAATAAAAATATACTAATTTTTATATCTTCTAATTAAATCTAACGCTCAGGTGAATAGAATTACGAAAAGGGATTTATATAGCTTATCCAAATTTATTAACAGGGATTAAGTTTTCTTTGTTGGTGTTGCTGTCACAACTATTCAAACAAAAGTAATTAATCCTATAAAATCCAAATAAATGTCTACAAGCTTAAATAATCTAAATCTGTAGTAGGTAATATGCATAATGCAACTAATACGATTTGGAAAAAGGATGCGTTTACTTTAGATCTTTCAAATGGATCTATTATAACAAATATAGATTCATGTAGACTGTAGTTACCCTCAAATTTATTGAAATAAAACTTTATTTTTTTGTAGCTGAGCCTGGATAAGTGTAGCCAGCCCCAACTATATGCTGCGAAACAAAAGTGATTCATCTAAAATCCAAATAATCGCCTACAAGCTTGAAGAATCTTGCCTTTCTTCTTTATGGGTTTTGCCTGTGAATTTGAGTTCTTCATGTGTTCTTCATCATCAGCAGTTAAATCACACTGGTGATGGATTCTACTATACCCTTCTGACACTGAAGAAGATCTCTTTAAGGAAAACGACCTCTTCACCAATGTCTGAATATATGATTTCTCAGCCCCGTCCGTATGGGAAGGGACAGAACAATTTCTGTTCAAGATATCTCCAAAGAACTCTCCTATGCCATCCTCATTTTCGTGTTCCGGCATTCTGGGATTGTTTTTGAGGTTGTTTTGTTTGATTTCCAGGAATTTGGGGGTGTTTTTGGCAATGGATCTAGGTGTATGACATGGGAAAGAAAGATTAGAAAGATCTACAGATTTCGATCTTGTTTTACTAACTTGTCTGATTCTTGAGTAAGATCCACTCATTTTTTTCTCTAGAAAATTGTAGATTTAGGATCACTTCAATGGAAATGTGAAAGAAAGAAGACAGGAGAGAAACTGAAATAAGAAGTGGATCTATTATATATGAAGAAGACCCATAACAGGCAAAAGTGATTTGACAGAATATAAAAAGTGATGCCTTGCACTGAAGGAGATTGAGACATGCTTGACTTCTTGCTCGAAAGTGTGAGATATTTGTTTAATTTAGATGAAATTGTTCAATACGGTAATGGTAAACTCAGCCAGCCCCGCGTAATAAACAAACTTTAACTGCTTGTTTATTGAACAGAATTGGTCAATGTTTTACAATGTTCTACAGTAAACCCTTACCAAAAATACGTTGAACAAAGTACATACCATTTTATTGAGTCTTATCGAATTTACGGTGCCATAAATGTTGTATTTGGAACTTCGGTTATTAGATAGATTTTTTGAGTCGTGTTAGGTGCATGTTTTGTCAAATGAATCTTAGAATAGTGATAACAACGCCATCATTACCTTTTATAATATTTACATACATGACAACTATGTGTCACAGAATTATCGAATACATAAATTCAAGTCGTGGTTACTCACGTAAGTATCAAAATATTAAGTATCTTGAAAACTTCGAGAGGGTTATGGAAGTCGAATTAAAGTGAGAATGGTAGTTGGAGTCATGAAGGCAAATGTATGTATTAAACACTTGATATTATTAAAAGAAATGGAGTGAGTCTGTATCCGTTGTCCCGACTTTCAATACCTTTTTGATACTTGGACATGTCTCTAATTTGCAAATGAGAAGATGCCAAGGTATAATGTATGAAGATGTCAAAAAATGTGTTGATGGATTTTGACAGCACTTCAAATGCTGTTACATAATAGGCGCCACAATATTAGCCATGTGGGGTTGTGTGGTGTCTGGTTGTAGACAACGTGGGATGTTGNGGGGGGGGGGGGGGGGGGGGGGGGGGGGGGGGGGGGGGGGGGGGGGGGGGGGGGGGGGGGGGGGGGGGGTCATGGGCCCTTGTTTGTTTTCTCTTAACCAAAATTGACCGAAAAATAAACAAATTAAAATGCAGTAGGCTTGACGGCGTAGGCGTTCGGACGTCACTTTTTAAACAGGGGAGTACGAGAATGGATACAAACTAAGATACAACAAAAAACTGAGAGTGGATTAAAATCAAGATCAAGCACTTATATGATTTATTCGACAATAAATGTAATATAAAATGAGAACAAGAAAAAAAGGAATAAAGCCATCTCCTTCAGATTACATCATTCAAAAGCAGCCGAAGCAGGCTTTGGTGGGTTGTGCAGGAAAATGTCGAGGAGTTGATCAACTGTAGTGAACTTGAGGTCCGAATATAAATCTGAAGCTTCAATGTCATTCTCTCCAAGATCGAAGTTCATTGTAACTCCCTTTATAAAGAGACTGTGAAGGATGGAGACTGGTATATTGCTTGGAGCAGGTAAAGCTGCCAAAAAAAAAAAAAAAGATTTCTAAAAATCCATACAGAGTAGTGGACAATGAACACAACTAGATCAATAGCCATCATTATAGTTAGATCAACCCAGAATTGATTTTGCAGTTTGATGGAAACTTAAATATGAAATTAATGACTTACTCTTTGAAAGAGAGATAATTTCTTCCTCTGGAACATGAATCTTCTTAAAAGTCCGACCCGTTTTCTTCTCCCATAAAGAGATCAACTCCAGCTGCGATATAATGTTGGTTGAAGGCCGATATAAAACGACCCGATTGCATGCTCTTGGATCAGTTGCCACTTTTATAGTATAAATTCCAATATCTTCTTCGAAATTCAGCACAGCTGAACAAATATAAAGTGTAAAAAAAACTAGAAATTTCGAAAAAATGCAAAAATATATGTTTTCGTTTAAATTTAGCAATAGATGTAAAGGAGCAAAAACTGGAACAATAACAAATAGTCTTATTTGCAATAGATTTTGAGTTGCAACACGTCGATATTGGTTTCGAAAGGAGGGATGGATAGTGAATCGAACAGTGCAATGAAAACGATATAAAAAAGCTGATTCTTTAAGGGAAAAAAAAAGAACACAGAGAAAAATAGTTTTAGAGAATTGCAGTAAGTTAATGTTGGGATTTACCTTTGGCATGACCACTGCCATATACAGTTATCTCCTCCTTTTGCTCATGTGGATGGAGCAAATAATTTATGAAGTACGCACCAAAGCAATTTGCAGACACATAAGTGTATGGGATTTTTGCTTCTTCTATGGCCCTTCTGATTTTCTTCTTCTTGTCAAGAATTGCTTGGAATGGGGGCAGCACACTGATTCTATCCTCTTCGCAGCCAAAATCCGATGGAAGAAATCTCTGCAACGATAAACTTGTTACGAATTAAGCCTTGGTCTCGTACTTGTGAGAGCAACAAAAAATCAAATACCAATCACATCAACCTTTATGCCACCAGCAACCTTGATGGCCTCTATGATTTTGAGTTGATCAAGAACTTGAGGAAAAGCCACTGCAGAGATCACCACATCAACTTCTTTAAGCACTGAAACTAACTTTTCATGATCCTCTAACTCTCCCTACAACCACATTGCAATTTAAACGTAAAAGTTAAGAACCCATGCATAAAATTCGAGACTTGAAGGTTAGAAGTTACCTACTTTGACAATAACGGCACCCATCGACTCAAACTCATTAAGCAATTCTGTCTTGGAAGAATTTGGCCTTGAATAAACATAAGTGGGATGGCCTAATTTGATGCTGGCCTTCACCATATAGCTGCCAATGTAGCCTGTTCCTCCCATGATGAGGATTTTATTCTCATTTCTTGCCATTTTTCTTATTGTTTTCTACGGGAATTAATGTATCTGCAGTTTCATTTATATAGTGTACATAGGCTACGCTCATATGAATCTTAACGTAGAATAAAATTGAAGGCATAGGAATGGAAAGAAAACATAGAAACCTGCCAAAATTGAATGTTGACGGGATACTAATACAACCAGCCCAAAGACGTTGAATAGAGAGTAAGAGAAATAAAAGGCCACGAGCAATTCATTGCCTAAAAGTAAATACATTTCATCATTAGAATAGGGAAAACATCTTTTTTCTAGATGTAGTCAAGTCTGCCGAGCACCTTCTTTTGGAATGGCTCCATTTTCCTACACCAGTTGGTAAATGCCACAACGCCTGACACTGCCGTTTATCTTGTATGGATGTTAAAAAAAGCTCCTCTAAAGAGAGATGATGCATTGAGCACTGTTGTTAATCTTATGTTAAGTAGCATTGACATGACACATCAATTATCTGACGGATTGCATAAATGGAAGATTTCAAATTTAAAATATCAAATCTCGGACTTTTAAATTTTATTTATAAATAAATTAACTAAACATATATTTTATCTATTAAATATATTGATGTCACAATTCCATATAATTTGGTCACAAATTCCATATAATTGGTCACAAATCACATTTTTTATATATCACAAATTATTTTATGGTCACAATTCAAAAATTTTATAGGTCACAATTTGTTCATCGATCACAAAAAAAAGTTTATACGTCACAATTTAATTATCGGTCACATATTAACAATTTTTTAGGTCACACATTATTTTTTTGATAACAAATTATCAAATTTTATGGTTACATTTTAATAGTTAGTCACAATGAACCAAATAATTGGTCACATACACCAAAACACTCTACCCCCGATCCTGATCCATCACCAATACTTGGTCACAAATCAACCAAATAATTAGTCACGAATATTATCCCACCGTAGCTGCAGCCGCCACCACCACAAAACCAACACCTACAAAGATACCATCACTAGATCCAATCCACATTCAACAAAATTCATTACAACCACCCAAGCCACCACCGCCATTTTTGCAACATCACCATCACCACACCGCATCAGCAACACCACCACACATACCACCAATCACCACCACCAAAACAACGCCACACACCACCACCGCACCCAACAATTGGCCATTGATCGCCATCGTTGTCGCCTCCACCACCATCACCATTGTCTTACCACCACCCCTACTGCCACGACCTCCACTTGCACCACCAACTCATTGCCACGCTCACCGTCGCCAGATCCACCATCACTGCCAGCACCTCTTCCACAGAATTTTTACTGCATAATAATTTGTTGGGTTTTGATCAATCTACTGCACACATTTAATTAGAAAAAAAAAAAAAAAAGGATTCCTCAACTTCTGTTGAATAATAAAAGTGCGTAGAACACTTCTGTTGAATAATTATTGCAAACCAAAATAATCCCAACATGTGGGTGCCTCAAGATTAGACGACGGATAATTCGATTCAACGTGTCAAAACTGTCACGCTAAATTTTGACGTCACTCCCTGACAACCTCTGTCTTGTATTTTAAATAATATAATTAATTCAACTCAGAACCTTAAATGCGGTCGTGTCGTGTTACCTTATTCTGTGGTCAAATATTACTATCAATGCATTTTCCATTTATGAATACTGACTTATACCTACCACAAAATAGAAGTAGTACCATGTTGACTATGTATTCAGTCTATTATTTAATTAACCTTCTACTCAACCAATATGCTAATATTTGAAGGCAAAAACATTTTAAATCTCACTTCTTATCATTACTTTCAACTAACAGTCGCAAGTGAACATTGAAAGCTTCTGTAGTGTAACTCATTCAACAGAGCTCGGGATCTTGAAAATGATACAATTTTCGAGTAGGGATTCGACGTTGGATAATTTTTTTCCCACTCTATAAAAATTAATGGTAATAATACAACTTTTACATTTTTGATACATAAGCATGCGACAACTCATTCAACTACGACGAGTAAAATTTTAAAGGAGATTGTCACTCAACTAGATAATAGCCCAGTCATATTGGACACAACCAGGCCCAGTTTCCGACATTTATCTGTGTCCCGTTCAAAGGTGTTCCGAACCCAGACTGCGTGCCAATTTTTTCGGCTGTGAATTCATAGATGGTCGTTTTTCCTATTGGCATGTGCCGGTTGGGTTGCTTGCAGGCCACAATGCAACCTGGACATAGCCCACCTTCAAAGGCAGCCTCACCTAATTACATAAATTTAAACTATATCTAGTTCAACATACCAAACAAGCCATAAGAGTTGATGCAAGTCCAATTCATGATAACTAAACAATTAATCAACCACCATCTTCTAGTTGTGCACCATGATAAGCACAGTAAAAATAAGCTGTGGAACTTCCAGTCTCCTTGACGCTTAACGCTTCCAAATTAAACTATTTCCATCTGTACTACTCTATTCAACAAAGCAAAAATAGTTATGGGCACCTTTAAGTTCACAGACTGCTCTTTTTGATCTTCTATAGAGGAAAATCTTACAGTTTCTGGCATTCTGGGAACATCGTCTGAAATTTAACAAGCAGCTTCTTAAATAGTTTGATGCTGCCCATGCCAGTCCCTTATTAACACTTAGTCTTCCAACAATCACAAAGACTTCATTTATAACTAATAAAAATGCTTCATAACTATCGTCACACAACTTAATTTCTTCAATCATAAAGACACAAAGTGGTTTATGTAGCAAGTCATCAAACTAAAATTCTCTCTAACTTTGTTTAAGGTACACTAGATAACAAGACTATCATCGCTTGTTAAAGTTATGCCATCCAAAACTGGGCTTCACTGATACTTTCCTACCTCATAGAAGGGTGCACGACCTACAATAATTTACAGTCTACACACTCTTATACAGCTAAAAATCAATCCCTTATGCTATAACTAATGTTCTTCAAATGATACCATAACAACGAGCCAAATATTCTATTAATCATAGAGCTTATCAAGATTCTCAGAACAGCCCTGCATTTCATACTTGCCCAAAGTTGTCATGTCGTCCCAAATTTTTATTCATGAAAGAGCAATCTCAAACTCCCAACAAAAACTTAAAAATCAGTACTTTATGTATACTAAGTCACATTGCTTGGCTATGGTTACGGGAGCAGAAAGAAGCTGGAGCACGAAATGTCCAAATTGAGAAATACATGAATGGGAGAACCTCAGAAAGCCTCTTACAAGATATGGAAAAATAAATAAATCATATAACTATCACATTCCCCCTTATTTTATTTTATTTTTTTTAAAAAGGAAAAAGCCTGTGATCCTGAGCACTAGAACAGCTGCACAGGCATATGCAGACCATCGCCCTTTGATTTTCTGTTCTTGATAAATACCACTTCCAAGACCTCTACCGTTGTACCCTCCCACA
Organism: Fraxinus cuspidata; assembly: GCA_903798385.1. NCBI lineage: Eukaryota > Viridiplantae > Streptophyta > Magnoliopsida > Lamiales > Oleaceae > Fraxinus > Fraxinus cuspidata. The sequence goes on along the minus strand of CAIGRP010074619.1, from coordinate 9,050 downwards.
ATCCCCCTTCCCCTCATTGTCATCTCTCTCTCATGCACGCACACAGGGCCAAAGAGTACTCAAGCCCTTGAGCTTTAATCTTCAACGTCCTCCACCACCATCCTGCTCTGACAATGGCGCATATACAGCCACTTTAAACTTCCTCAGCCACCATTTCCCTCCAACAGTAGTACCAGCCACCAGGTTTAGAATTTTCATTTTCAGAGTTATGATTAGGTAGTGCACCTTGGAGCAACATTCATGCTCTAAAAGTGGTGGTTTGAGGTGGTAATAAATGAGACCTAAATTCCTCAAATATTGGCTCAAACTGTTAGAAGTGAACATAAATAAACCCAATTAAAAGAAATAACACGAAAATTATCTCTTCTACATAACCAAAGAATTTTCACGGACACGCATGTCACTGTCAAGTGTTAACTATGATACAAGAACCTCTAGAATACAAATCATAAACCTAAATAATAGGAATTGCAAGGAAAAGGCAACCCATATATCATCATCTCCATTCAATTCCTCAACAAAGATTTCAATGCTAAGTCAACCGTCAACATAACGTTTGACCATGCATTTACTTTTCAGACCAAATTACTCTCTATTAATACAGCCTACAAATTGTTCAAGGTTAAAAGGTCAGGATCAATATTTACAAAAAACCTATAATAGAAATACAATTGTATAAAAAAAATTAACTTGGCGATCACATCCATCTAGTCCCAAAAATATCAAACATGCAAGAAAGAGGCAAACTACATCAATATTGCAGTCTTTCAATTGTTTATGAATTGCTAATCAGCTAAATTATGGTACACTCAGTGTTCTTCAAGCTATAGTTATATGTAGAGCTCGTAACTCCTCGATCCAGTTTTCTTTTTGACCATAGAACTTTTCAATGGACATGAAGAAAAAGGTTTTTTGTGACAGGTGGGATATCAAATGCACAATCAATTAGCCAAGATAATATGTGAATCTTGATTCTTCTTCAGTTCTGGCCATCAATTAGCCGTCAAAAGTACATTTATATGCACTTATGTACTTAAAAAGGTCAAAATCCTAAATGGCCCTCCATTTCATATTTGCCCATATATTGCTTTACCACAGAATAGGATTAATACCACATTCCGAACAAAGAGCTGAAACTCCATTGCTAAGTCATTCAAACCATGAGGGGGTGAAGCGAACAAGAGCACCAAAATAAAAAACGTCAAGAAAGAAGCAATTGGGGATGCCTAAATAAAGCTAACATAATAAATAAATTACTTGGTGCTGAAAAATTAAGGTAAATAGCTAAGCTCAACTTGGTACTTCAGCTACAAAAGTGACTATCAGGTTTTGAAATAAGAGCCGGTGTGCCTTCTTACTAGGAACCTTCTATTCTAAATATACGTGAACTTAAAAGCAGAATAAATAAATAAATAAATAAATAAATGCCTCAAATCTAGCACAATTCATTTTCTCACTGTTGCTGGTTACATCTGTTCTGGCATATACTTTTATGTCCCTTTTTCTTTTCTGTCTCCTCTTCTCCTTTTCTCCCTCTCCACCCACCACCATGATATTCAATCTTCAATCCCCTTCCCCTCATTGCTAACTCTCTCTCTCTCTCTCTCTATCCCCACCCCCCACCCCCCCTCTTCTAACTCACACATATGCCAGTGCAAAGACTCCTAAACCTAACATATCCAACTTCAACCTCCTCTGCCTGCCACCATTTCCCCGTCAGAATGGTGGCTGCCTCTAACAATCTTGACTAGAGGAGAACAGTTTATAATCTTTCAATCCACAACTCAACAATAGACGGTGCATCTCAGGGAAGTGCTCCCCACTTAGACCATAGGATTGTACTTTGAACACAACTTGGCTATTTACCTATTAAGAAAGGATAAATGAACTGAGAACCTAATAAAAACAGCATTAACCTAAACAATGTTAGCTTTATAAGAAACAGAGACGGAATAACACAATAATATCTTCTAAACCACCTATTATTATTTATTGAAGCACCAAATGGCAAGTGTATACCAAGATAAAAACGCCTAACATATAAATAATAGATGCATTCATCGTCATATTTCCAGTCAGTTCCAAAATTTACACAACACTTCAACATACTATTAATGATCCGTGGAGAATTAAATGTGGCACGTGCATATATAACTTTTAACAATAATGAGATAAACAACATTCACTAATTCTGATCCACGCACAAGATCCATGACTCCAGCAACAAAACTAAGTAAAAAGATACATCTACAAGGAAGCCTTAAAATTCACACCCAACGCCCAAAAATAATCAATAGATCTTCACTATATTCCGATGTTCAATATCATCCTTCCAAACATATTCCAAAACACAAAAAAGAAAAAGAGACAAGGACGATCAAAGAGAATAACCATAATCTTCCCGTCATCATTACTATTGATTTCAATTAACTATGAATATCACTGCCCTGTAGTGTCCTCCCCGTGGCCATGGCAACAATTCATATCACCAACATCATGACTATGTTTGTGATCATCATCCTCATCCGAATCGTCCTCGTCGAATGGCTTTTCCTTGTGGAAAATGCAGCATTTCTTGGAACTCTTCTTGTTCATGAACTCGTTGTCCACCGTGCCTTCCTTCCACGACACCTTCTTCTTAGGCGGCTTCAATTTCAAAACTAGGGTTTCGGTAATTGGCTGTGGTTGTTGTTGATTGGAGGAAGATGTGGTTTCTAGGGTTAGGGTGGCGGTGGCGGTGGCGGTGGCGGTGGAAGAAGTAAAGGGTGTCAATTGCCTTGAGGCGGCCCTCGCCATTGTTGATCGTCGTCTTCTTATTCAATTTGGGGGGAAATGTAATTGTCTTTTATAGGGGCGGGGAGCAGTTGCAAATGAGGTTGGTAATAGCGTAGTAGTTTCATCAATTTTCTGGACTCGATTCGTATTGACGTCACCATACAATGTACCATAGAGAATATATGACGTAGTCATTTCATTTACATGTAAATTAATTGAATCGGTCAAAATAATATATTTTTCTTTGTTTAATTATTTTGAAATACATATTTTAATTCATACGTAGTTTAGTTTAACAAATGTTCTTAATTGAAAAATATAATGTTTTTCATAATATAATTTAAATATTACATAAAAAGTTTATAACATACATAAAGTAATTGTCACTCCATTTTCAATATACCCTACAAATTAACAAGTTTAATTTTTATAAAATTGAGATAGTTAATTTCATATTCATCGTTGATATTATGTATTTATCAGAAGAATTCAATGCAATCACAAATATATACTCCCAACTATCTTGGAACATACTGCGTCAAAAGCAAAACTTATTCAGGAAACGTAGTTAAAAAACTTGTACAAAACCTAGCAAATTTGGTCCCTATATTCTAAAGTTCATTTTTCTCGTATACTCATTCCCAACCACACATTTCACGAAATTCATAATTTTTATCAACCACACATTTCATCAACTTTTATCAAAATCTACCAAAATTCTAATTTTTATCGACACCAAACAACGGCTAAAGAAGAATAAAACATTTTTCAACTCTCTAGTTTCTACAAACATCACATTTTTCAGATGGTTTATACTAGCATAACGATGAGAAACAAAATCAGCTATTGATCCCCATAAAACCTAGCTACTTTTTACCGTACTCGTGCATTCCTCCCATTTTTTCTGCTCACAATCTCACATAGTCTGCAGGGTAATGTGTCTAGGCTAGTTTCACGAGTCTTCCCGTAATTACCTAAAACCCCACATCTCCTCCATGCATGATACTCCGCATAAGCAACGGGATCATTAGCTAAGGCCTTGATGAAAGAAGCCAGTTCCTCCATGGAAGAGAATTTTGTCCCATCTATTATCGAATGTGGAGGTACAAAGTCCCAAACATTAGGGGCACCAAAATATATGGGAACTGCTCCAGAATCAAGAGCATAAAATAATTTTTCTGTCACGTAACTCTCTGTCGCTGTGTTTTCAATTGCAAGCACAAACTTATAATGGGACATGGCACAATGTATATGATCCCACCACTTAGGTTCTTCATTGCTGTCCTTCACACAATCGGGATAGAGGGACAGTGCCTGGTTGAGGCCTCCAACATTGTTCAAGCATTTGCCAAATGAGTGGTGCGGTAACAATTTGAGTAGGCTTTTGGCAAGTTGGTTTCTTCGAGGAAGACAACGTGATGAGGACCAATAAACTAGAGTATCCTAAACACAGAAAAACGATCCAATTTTAATATCCGCCACAAAAACAAAAAAAAAAAAAAAATCTATATTACTACACAGACTAATTAAATAAACTACAAGAAAGATAATCATGAATAAGTAGCAAGGGTGTAGAGTGGGAGTTAGAGCGGAGCAGGGTTGGGAAAGATGCTGCTTTTTGGTCTTTTTTTTTTTTTTTTGGCTTTTTGAGTTTGAGAGAAAATATGTCTTCTTGCACCATTTTAGTCGAGTTTTGGATGGATACTCTCATTAGGGATTACTGGGGCCAATAAATGATAGGTTGGGGATTTACACTGCCAAAAAATTTAGGAATGTAAGATTGAGAATAGAAGTGCAAAAGAGGATAAAGATCGGGGACGGTGACCGCGCAACTTTCACTTCAATAGACGGAAAATAATGTAATCACATATAAGCAATAAGGACAAGAAATAGAGATGAACTAATATGAAACATCAAACGGCTATTCGGAACACTTACATCGTTCTTGGTGGAAGATAAATGATAATTTCGGTTGTTGTGGAAGAGTGCCCCAGCATATGTTGTCTGGACATCATCTTTAGCATGATAACTAATAAAAATGTCCTCGTAGCCTGATCTCTTCCTGCCGGCTTCCAGATCCATGTATACACGAAGTGGATCGCCATCACTCCTCTGACAAGAAATGATGGTGAGGATGCTAAAAGAGTTGCAAATGGTTTACAATGCATACAAGGTTGGTTTCGAAAATAATCTCGTTTTTGACATTAAAGTACATAAAATGTCTGCCCAAAAATACGAAGCATGCTCCAGACTAAACAAAGCTGCTCAATATAGACAGTAACTTGAAGACCAAAGCTAATAACAAAGAATTTAACATAAATCAGACAGAAAGCTCTGTAGGCAGCAAATGCCAACCAAAAAACAGGAAGCTGTATCATCTACGCTCAACTAACATGAACCATCATAGATACGCAATAATATTAAAATATAATATGTAGTTTGCATTCCTTTGAAGACAGAATTTATGTCCAACATAAGCTAATTCAGGAAAGAGAAACAGAAGTTTAGAAGAGTCAAATCACAGATTGACAATGATTATCAATAAATGGTCCAAAATAATATGAAGTTATGTTAACAAAACAGAATACCAAAACTCAAAACTTGACTTAATTAGTCTTTGAAGTATTTTAAAACTGTTGTGCTCATTCTAGAAATCCATTTTTCTGTAAGCTGACATGCAAACCAGCAGATATAAGATATAAGAGGCCGCCATAATTTGCAAAGCCACGGACAGATTTGTTCCAGATAGACATCCGGTCTATTTCAATTAGCAGAGTATTTTAGTATTTTTGCTGGTGCACGTTTCCTTTTCCCTCTATAGATATCACACCCGTAATGGAATATTCTATCCACTTCAATTCAGATGCCACATGGCAAGGCAGACTAATTCCTGTACCCGATGTCAAATACATATTAGCAGGGACAGATTTAGGGAAGTCCTTGGCCAACCCTTTTTTAAAAAAAATTTTGTGTGTAAATTAATTTTTTTCTACGTATTAGCCCGGCTTGTAGTCCAGTCCTGGATTCGTCCTTGCATATTAGTGAGGGAAGAAACAGAAGCAAGTCTGTAGTTGTGCCCTTCTCAATTTCTAATTGGAAACTAGTTTAACTCTGTTTGAGATCTAAAGATCACTTTATAGTTAAAAACATCACAATGTCTTCCTTCTTCTCTGAATAAGTACCTGATGATCTGTTTTAAGTTAGGGTACTATAATAAGGAACGCATTAGAAACCTTTCTACTGCCATTTAATTGGAAAAAAAGAGGGCTTCACCACTTCTTTCCATATAAAATAGCAGAAACGTGGCAAAGCTGTGCATTTGATACATCCCTCTTGTCAAGGTTCACTTTCATTTTTCCTTTTTAGGCAAATGTTTTCTCTTTTATTTTTTCAATTTCCAGTTGATCCCAGACAAGTAATATTTATGCGAACTCATTGCATGTGAAGAAAATTCAGACTATTGAGGTGCTTAGACAGGTATGCACATCAGGATGGAAGAGACACTATAATTCCTTTGAGATTTTATTAGCGTCAAGTTCCGCCTATTTTTCTATTTCTTCAATTCCTATTGCAAAACATTGAATCCAGATGGTGATTGGGCTCCCAATTTGGGGAAATATCTAGGTTATTATTCTAAAGTTCCAAGTATAATATGCCATTTTCCGATCAGGTCGAAACAATTTGAAGGGAAATCATTAATGCCAGGGCAGTTTCCATACAGCCAGAACAAAATACAAGGACTCTAATGCAAAGACACATTGCTTTGGCAATACTAGTCAAATAATGAAGTGCAATACAACATTCACAGAATCAACAAAACTAAAATTTGTCAGAGAAATAGTAAGTGCATACTTTGTAAACAGTATATGACCTTACTAGACAATATGGACAGAATTTTAACTTTATTTTTCTTCCTTAATACAATCCAGTTTAATCCACATTAGCAAACATGTTGTAATTGAGCTGAAATTGGCTAACAAGATGTTTGCCGGTGCTTAAAGGAGGCCTTTTTTAGGCCAAACATGCGGTGAGAACGGTACCTGAAGAGGAGGAGTCGTGGTCTCAAACAGAAGGGCATCAGGATTATCAGCAAGAACAGAAGATTTGGTCCACAAACAGCTCAACCCACATCTACAACTATACAAATTATCCACATTATCAGGAATCCAAGTCCACCCTTTGACCAAAACACTCACATGCTTCATCTTCAACTTACTACACTGAAATTCACCCTCAAAATCTTGCAAGGATATTGACCCATTTCCCAAACCCTCTTTGTGCTTTTCTCTGAATCGATCACAGCCGACTTGAGAATCCCACTTCTTGAACGCTTTAAACAGATCCCTAAATGGGCCTGGGGCAGTGGATTTTGATGAAAGGTTTGTTAATAGTAAATTTTTGGGTGGTAAGATTGCAGAATTGGCAGATGGGAATTCGATCAAATCTGTTAGGAGGAGAATTACAAGTGTCAATCCCAACATTAGTGCGATTGCAAAAGTGTTAATAGGGTTTAATTGCATCATAAATTGGGGGACTTTTTCGAATTACCTCCCAATTCCTCCTCTCTGTCACTGGGGAGGGGGGGAGAGATTTTTGTAATTTCCTTTCTGCAAATTGAACTTGTCGGTTACAATCTGCCGGTTGAATAACTTCTTGTTTCGATAAGTGGTACATGTTTGGCCAATCTTGAAGAAAATACTTACAGGAAATAAGTAAGTCAAAAATAAGAATAATGCTACTCGCGTGTGCAGTTCGACAAATACATTGTGTTGACATCCAACCTCCGAGGTCGTTAAGTACGATTTGTTGGACGCATTACGCTCATTCTAATTTAAGCTCGTATACTTGAGATGAGCTCGTATTAACTATTGCCAAGGTTCGAGAGAATATAATGACTAGAGATTCCTTACACATTGTACAAATAGTCAATCAACAAGTGACATTCGAAAGGTCTTACATCAGCGCCCCCCAATTCCACCAATCAAAATGCCTTAGTTTCATTCCTTAATTAGTTTATTAATTGCTGTGGACCACGTGTAAGGTTAACTCATAATAACCTGACAGAGCCGAGCTCAGTAACCAATCCAAACGTGCCAATGATGTACTTTCTCAGCTGGGTACTGTAACTGATAAGACAAGAAAATGATGAATGCATGGTAATCCTTGCCTATAAAAGGGAGGATGAGAGTCTTAGAAAAAAGAAGAGAAAAAACTCTAAACACTTGATGTTTCAAATATCTCATTGAGGAAAAAGAGTAAATACTTGTAGTTATAATTATAATTTGCAAGTCGTTATCAATAAACCTCTTATTTCCATTTTAAGTTGGCTTGAATTTTGTTCATACAATTTTCGACGTCAACAGTTTGGCGTTAGTTAGAGAATAGCTTGTATGAACATCACCATCTCTGCATAAAACCCGCGACAAAGTACCACCATGGAGGACGTTTCAGCATCAGAGAATCAATCTCACAATTGTCCTAACAAACCAGTTTTCCTCTACAATACTAAAAGAGGACGAGGTCGAAATGAAGCTAGCGACCCTCAAATGACCATCATGAGAGAAGCTATTGAGAGGTTGACAAACGCAGTCGATAGATTGGAATGAAACCAAACTCACGTTCTTCCACTCGAAACCGAAATGGAGTTCCCACATAGGGAGAAAACTAAAAGACCTCCCACTAGAAGAGCTCTCCATTTTTCAGGAGAGGGATCCTCCAGAACCAAACTAAGATTGCACGTGCTGCAATACTTAGATAAATTTCCTAGCAAGGAAATCATCCAAGCCTTGCTCATCAGCAAGTCGAGCTAATGTTGCATGTGCTACAATACTTAGATAAATTTTCTAACAAGGAAATCATTCAATCCTTGCTCATCAGCAAGCCGAGCTAAGGTTGCATGTGCTGCAACACTTAGATAAATTTCCTAGCAAAGAAATCATTCAAACATTACTCATCGGCAAGTCAATTTAAAGTTGCATGTGCTGCAACACTTAGATAATTCAATATATTACAAGGGTGCATGACAACTCATTTGCAATTCAAAACGTGACAGATGTTCAAGACATTTATTGCCGTAATAATTGTAAAAATGGAAAAACGAGCCAATCGTATTCAAGGTCAGTCTGTCACCAAAGCGAGCACTGCCCTGGGGGGTAACTGTTGACATCCGACCTCCGAGGTCGTTATATAACGCCCCAAAATTTTAAAAAAAACTGGAGTGTTACCGAGATTTCAATTTCTTTTCGGAACAATAAAATGTAAAATTTTTTAAAAAA
>CAIGRP010074617.1:0-12809 GCA_903798385.1 Fraxinus cuspidata | reverse complement strand
CCTTATCACTCAGATTTATACAAGATTTCACAAAGAATCACTAAGATTTACAGAAAATCGCAAACGGGAATGAAGAAGCCCAACACACAGAGAGAGCATTCCCACAAAAGGCACTGAACCGTCTATTCAAATGAAACATCGAGAAATCACTAAAGGCGGAGAGAAAGTCAGATCAGACGGTGATGATCTGGCCAAGTGTAGGGCCAGATCATAAGACCAAGAAAATAACTTTTGGGCTAGGGATCCAGTTTTGACATAGGCCCAATACCAGCAAATGGACCAAGAATTTGAGGCAGCCCAAATTACATAACAGTGAAATCAAAGTCCGACGATAAAGATATCTTCAGGTCGTTTCTTGCTAAATCCATTATTTGTGGAAGGAAAATTATAAAGAAAAAAATTCACACAAATGTTTGAATGTGAGGACTAAATGTATGAACAAGACATGAAGATACATTTAAAATCTGTACAAAAATTGAAAGACGAAGTTTCAATGGAAAATTCTCGAGTGCTTTAAAAAATTTTATGGTTACAAGTATTCTTTAGTTAAATGTAAGAAAAAAAACTAAAAACTGCATTGGAGCTGGAAAAAGAGCATAAGAAAAGTTGCCTTTGAAGGTTTTCGCCCACCTCGACTTAGATTCTTCGTACAAGTCTAGACTTTTCTTGTGCTCTTTTTCCAAGTTCTGATGCAATTTCTGGTTTCTTCTTTAACATCTTTTTAACTAAAAAATTCTTGTTACCACAAAAATCTTTAAAGTGCGTCAAATTCGAAGTACTAAAGTGTTCTTCAATGTTGTTTCCCTCATTCGAATTTTCCATTGAAATTATGTCTTTCAATTTTCATACAGCATTTTTCGCAGATTCCAGAGAATATATCTTCACGTCTTGTTCATATATTTCGACTTCACATTCAAACATGATTTTTTTTCGATTTTCCCTCCATGACTAATAGATTTAAAGAGAAACAACCTGAAAATCTGCATCGTCTATCATCGGATTTTGACTCCACAAAATATGCTAAAAAATTCGATAACTTAATTATCGATTCTAGATTATACTTGAATAGAACAGATCTCATGTAGATCATCCGGCTCGTCGAAATTATTGATTTCATCAACAAATAATATGAACTCCTGATTATTCTGCAAAGTATTTCAAACTTTGTTGACAAATTCAATTGAAACTTATTTTGCTTGATCAGAAAATTCATATCAATTCTCCCAAATCTCACTTGAATTAATTATTTGAACCATAGAATCAAGTCAGAATTCCCATTAAAATAGCGTATGACCTTTGAAATTAGGGTTTTTGTGTTTAACTGTAGTTCATAATGACTTCGCATGAGAAAATGGAATCTAGAGAAGATGTGAGTTTAATCGTTAGATCGTTCCGTCTCGAGTAAAATTAGATTTCCTAATACATTCAAATCTCTCAAAAAAGAATAATGTCGTGAGTACAAGGGAAAAAAAAAACAGAATTGATACAATTTTGAATTTCACTCACATGGGGGTGAGCTCCGTGTAGGGTTGGCAACGGGATAGGTTCGGGGCGAGGCACCCCCACCCCGCCTGAGACGGGGCAGGGCAGGGCGGCACGGTTCGGGCTCGGTTTTGCCCTGTTTCTGCCCTGTTTTTTTTTTTTAGTTAATTAATTTTTTTATAGTTAATTAATTTTTTTTTTCAATTCTTCACAGGGCAAGTTCCCGCCTCGCCAACCCGTTCGGGGTGGGTTTTTTTGCCCCATTGGGTCTGGTCGGGGCGGATGAGTTTTTTGTCAACCCTAGCTCCGTGTGATTAAAATATTGGCAAAAACCCCTCACCCCACCCACTGCTGTGTGTATTCTGTTCGGCACGGTTCCTCAAAAAAAAAAAAGTGAAATATTCAAATATGGAGAACACCAATTAATTATAGCCTACAGTTTGAATTTATGGAGCATCTTTATGGTTTTCGGTGGGTCACTAAACTTTAAAGATTTCTCTATTAATGACTAAACTTTGTAATATGTAATTCAATCCATTACTCACTCAGACAGTTCAAAAGGTGAAGATATGACATGATATTACAATTAGTGGATGCCAAGTCACAAAGTTGCTCAAGATATGGAGTAAGTATTTTTTAAAAAACTCATTCATTACAACTTAATAAAATGAAAAACAGGATCATTCTCTTAAATCTCTCACTCAAACATCCCCACACACAACAACAGAATCACAATCGCCTTCCCCAAAACCCAAAATCTCCCTCCCTAAATCCTTCTTCTCCTCCTCGAAGTCCATTTATCCAAAATTACATACTTGAAATCGTCTTCCCAAAATCGATTTCCCCAATTTTTTCCAAGTTAGAAAAAATCCCCAAAATTGTTTTAGGGTTCTTCCTACTTCAATCGCTAACATGGATTTATCCACAAGAACCAACCAACACACTGGCGTCACATTATGTTATTGAGGAGAGTTTTTCATTTTGAAGACATCGTGGACATATGATAATCCAAGAAGACAATTTCGAAGATGCATCAATTATGAAACTTCAAATCTTGTGATTATTTTGCATGGTATGATCATACTATTGATTCAAGACCGAAATGTATAATCTTGGTGTTGCTTCAATATATAAGGAGACGTGATGCTGAAAATAATGCTTCTCATCGGGAGCTTTGAAATTTAAAATTTCAGCACAATAAAATTGAACAAGATGGTCATGAACTACTTATGTTCTACAAACTTCGAAATGAGGTTGAAGGGCTGTCTCGGGGCAAGAAGTTCTATCTCATTGGATTCTAGATGTTATTGGTGTATAGTGTATTTTTTTCTTTTCTTTTCTGAATCGTGTTTCTTTATGTGGAAGCGGGGAAATGATTTGGTGGTACAGTGTGGATGGTGTGATTAGTGTAGGGTACATGCAGAGCCGGCCCTGAGGCGAGGCTGGGTACATGTATATGGTAATTTGTCAAAGACGAATGTACGGATGTTCTGTATGTTAATGCACATGTGTTGTGCTTAACTATCTCTATCGTTATGCGTATTTCTTCAATTCTGTTCATTAATGTGTTCGTAGACAGTAATGGGAGTATTATCCAATTTGAACATGTTGCATTTTTTGAACAAAGTTAGTATACTAAAAAACTAGCGAAAATAGTTCTTTATGGTCTTTGTCCTCCACATGCTTTTGATATGTTGTTGAGTGAAGAAGCTTGCCAGAGTATTATTGAATGACATAAATTGTAATGTATTCTTGCAACATCAGCATATGATGGTTCGGGTTTATGCACCATCGAAAGAACCAACTTTACCAGTAAAATCCACCACCATAGTCATTTCACTGAGACACTCTTCCAAATAAAAACAATAATACAGTAGTTAGGTAAGAAGATTATAATGCTTCAAAAACCCAGAGCGAGTGTGTGCCAGTCTGAACTTTGTTTAGAGCAGTAACACCCCTCTCTCTCTCTCTCTCTCTCTCTCTCTCTCTCTCTCTCTCATGCTTCATCCTCGTTCAATGATGGGATTAGTTGGACCTGAAATCTATCTCTTTATCTCCGAAGTAGTTTAACTCCCCCAAATAAGCTCTCATCCATAAGCACATTCACTAGCCAGCATCGACGCTTTCATATTACCGACTTAGGATTTTTGAAGGGGGGAGCGAGTATAGATGAACCTGTAGATCGATTTCGAGGAGGAGGAGATGGATTTAGGGGAGGAGATTTTGGGTTTTGGGGGATGCCTTTTTAGCTTTCGATAGGTAGGTGATTTTGATTCTGCCGTTATATCTACGTGAGAGAGAAGAAAACGACATTGTTTTTGCATTTTTTAAATTGTAAAAATTGTGTTTATAAAACACACTCCATGTCATCAACAACTCCATGATTTGGCATCCACTAATTGTAATATCATGTCATATAAGCTACTCCTTTGCCACATCATCAACTTCATCACCTTTTTAAACGAACGTTGATGGATGTGATATTATAAAGTTCAGCGATTAATAGAATTTTATAGGGCATATGCATGGCAGTTCGATCCGAGTCTTATGTGAACCAAATCAAATGATAAATGATGAGGATTTTACAATGGTGAGATCGAACTAAATTGGACTGGAATCAATAGATTTTAATTGTCCCTTTCTTCTACACTTAGTAAATTTTATTTTTTTTTTAATTTCATGCTTTCTGAATATGTGTTACTCGTCGGTTTGTAAGTAAGTCCTGCTTTTTGGATTTGTCCACATGCTTTAAAATAACAATTTTTCTCGCCATCACCGAGGATAGTTCGCCCTTTCCCTCTTGTGAGCCTCCTTTGCTTTAGCTGTCTTTGAGCTTCCAGGCTTTACCTACTGTTAAGATCATAGGATAAACTTCTTATTTGACATCAACATTCATTAATATTTTGAATACACCATGACCTATAGTGATCTTTTTAAAAAAATTAATTAAATACACCGAGATTCTTTATAAGTTTCAATTGAATATAAAAATACTTTAAGAGAGTCTTAAAATATCTACATTGAACACCCCTTAACTTTTTATATTCTAAAATGTCTTAAAAACCCCCAATTGTGTACACACCTTTAGTTTGATTTAAAACAAAATAATAATAATTTGAATTTAAAAAAATAAAGAATAAAAGTTCCAAAGAGAGAGAGAGAGAGAAATTGATGTCAATCCCCACCCTCACCCCCATTCTTCAAATCAAATCCACTTATTGTCATCCACCAAACATGTTGTTGTCAATTCCTCTGTCACCACCATCAGTTCAACTTCAAATCTTAAATGATTGAAAACGGACAAAATTACAAAGTTGATTCATTAGAAAACTTTTATGTTTCATTAAAAACTGCGAATTTTCCTTTTCCAGTCATTTTATGTTTTTTTTTTTTTCATTTTAACTTTATTTCTTTGCTTTAAATCAAATTAAGGATACAATAGTCATTTTACTCAAAATTTGATCTTTAAATGGACAAATTGATATTTTTGGTTATAAAAAGAACATTAGACGATACAGAAGTTTGAAAGTTTTATGAATTCATTTCGGGTGCTAGAAATCAAAGGTTTGAGGACGCTATTATCAAAATGTTCAAAAGTTAGGAAACACCTAGCGTTATTTATCATATAAAGTTTGATGATCGTGACGAAACATATTAAAATTTGATGGTCATGGTTGAAATTAACATTTTCCAATTGGGTGCACATGTAGCATAACCTACGTGCCATCTCATGTAGCATTTTCAATATGGCCTTGTTGATGTAGCAGCACTCCACCAAGAATTATTCTTGTTGAATAGATCCATGTTGACCCTGTTTAAACAAGGTGCCCTGCCTATGTCGTCCCCTGTTTGAACAGGGTCGAGCCCTGTTCATGTAGTAGCACTCCACCAAAGGATATTCTTGTTGAACGGGGCCGACGTGGCCCTGTTCATGTAGCATCACTCCTCACCAGTATAGTCTTTTGCCACTCTCTCCCTATCGACATTGTTGTACTGCAGCGCAGATCGAGATTAACTGAGTTGAAGTGAGTCATACAACAAAATGTTGAAGCTTATCGAGTTACATTTCTGTCCGTAGTTGTGTTGCTACTTTGCGTGCGCAATAAAGCTTCGATACATGAATATTTTTGGGAGAGGTTCGTGAGCAAGGGAAATGCCTTTGTGGTACATGGCGGTAGCGAGGGAATTTACTCCTGTACCTAGCCTCAACGAGTCTTCTTCCCTCGACTCTTTCATACGGTGAATTCTGATCTTTTGTACTGAATGTTTTTTATTTTTTGGGCTAAATTGCATCAAATGACTAGAATTGATGTTAACTTGAACCTGCATCAAGGGAATTATCGAATCAAAGTAATTTAACTCAGACCTGTTGAGTTAGTGTAAGGTGTACTGTCGATATCTGCTTGGAATTGATGTTTATAAATTTTAGTGAAGAGTAGTTTTTGTCAGCGGATTAGATCGTGCAAATGAGCGTTATTGCTTATGATTGGTAACGCTAAAGCATTTCTTCTTCCCTAAATGGGCATTGAAAGTCAACTTAGCTTTCATAGCTGAATCTTACTCAACGACTTTACATCTTCATGGAGATATGCAGGTTCAAAAACGCTTTGTACCGCTGGGGTTGTTTGATCCTATAAAATATGATTAAAATCTTGTATTTAAAAAAAATAAAAACAAAGTATAATGGCTCCCAAACATGCCCTCTAAAGAAGGAAAATTAGAACCAACCTCTCAACTTTACAAGTAACGAAGTTTTTAAGTATTAACTTATTTAAATATATAAATTAAATAGTGTGAAGGTTAACTTGAACTAAAATTGGATGGCATAATTGTCAAACAATTTAACATTTTATTCTAAGTCACGTGAAATTTTAACATCCATGTCAATAATTTTCATTTGGCAAAAATTCAAAATCACAAATGTAAATAGATGAGACTCAAAACTACACTACCTAAAAGAATAGAGAATCCAATTCTAATTCCCCCCTCCAAACTACACTACCTAAACTACAAGCGCTTTCATCCCTTATTTGTTTGAGAAACATAATGCTCATTTTCTTCTCAATTTGCAACCTTACCTTTTCATGTAGTGATTTCACCAAGTCGGCCTTCTTCTTTCCATCTAAGGTACCCCTTTCATTCATAGGTAAATGAATTAAATCCAAAGGTATTAGTGGATTAAACCCATATAAAATTTCAAAAGGTGAGTACGAAATAGTAGAATATGTGGTGGCCCTATTATACGCAAATTCTATAAATTGTAAACACTCCTCCCAACTCTTCAAATTCTTATTAACTCTAGTGCGTAACAATTGTATTATAGTTCTATTAACTACCTGAGTTTGCCCATCCGTTTGTGGGTGATACACTACCTAAACTACAAGCGCTTTGATCCCTTATTTGTTTGAGAAACATAATGCTCATTTTCTTCTCAATTTGCAACTTTACCTTTTCATGTAGTGATTTCACCAAGTCGGCCTTCTTAGATACCCCTTTCATTCACAGGTAAATGAATTAAATCCAAAGGTATTAGTAGATTAAACCCATATAAAATTTCAAAAGGTGAGTACGAAATAGTAGAATCTGTGGTGGCCCTATTATACGCAAATTCTATAAATTGTAAACACTCCTCCCAACTCTTCAAATTCTTATTAATTATAGTGCGTAACAATTGTATTATAGTTCTATTAACTACCTCAGTTTGCCCATCCGTTTGTGGGTGACAAGTAGTAGAAAACAATAGTTTGGTTTCTAACTTATTCCACAAAATCCTTCAAAAGTGACTAAGGAATTTAACATCCATATCCAATACAATGTTTCTAGGAATCCCATATAAGCGCACTACTTCCTTAAAGAATAAGTCCGCAATAATGGTGGTATCATCAGTTTTATGACATGGAATAAAATGTGTCATCTTACTAAATCTATCTATCACCACAATATAGAATATCTTCATTTCTTAATCGTAGGTAAAACCAATACAAAATCCATAGACACATCAACCCAAGGTTCACTAGACACAAGTAATGGCGTACTAATAATACAAGTGATGCGTATACTACAAAGCCGATCAACATCAACATTCATCTTAGGCCAATAAAAATGTTCACCTATCATCTCTAAGGTCTTCTTAATCCCAAAATGACCTATTAGACCTCCACTATGTGCTTTACGTACTAATAATTCTCTCATTGAACATTTATGAACACATAACTTATTTTTTCGAAATATATACCCATCATGCCCAAAGAATCTATCCATAACGCCCTTATCATATGATTCGTATATACTAGAAAAATCTGGATCATTAGCATACATGTCTTTTTAACATATTCAAATTCTAGCAATTCGACACAAAAATAACTTAGAAGTGCATAGTTCCTTGACAAAGCATCCGTTGCTGTATTTTCTTTACCTTATTTATACCGAATAACATAAGGAAATATCTCGATGAACTCCATCCACCTTGCATGTCTCTTATTTAGCTTACATTGACCCCTTAAATGCTTCAAGAACTCATGGTTGGTGTGAATAACGAATTCTTTTGGCCATAGGTACTATTGCCATGTTTTCAAAACTCGAATGAGTCCATACATCTACTTGTCATCTGTAGGATAGTTGAGAGCTGCTCCACTTAGCTTTTCACTAAAGTAGGTTATTGGTCTTTTATCATGCATCAAAATAGCTCCAGGCATCACATTCAGTCTCAAAAGTATTGTTGAAGTTAGGTAATGATAAAACCAGTGTGGTGCACAACCTATCTTTAATAGTGTTAAAAGCATATTATTGTTCGACGCCTCAATGAAATCCTACACTTTTCTTTACACTTTTCGTGAGTGGTGTGGAAAGTGTGCTAAAATTTTTAACAAAACGCCCATAAAAACTAGCTAACCCATGAAAGCTTCTTCCCTCAATTATGCTTTTAGGTGTTGGCCACTCCTTGATGGCTTTGATTTTCACCTCATCCACTTCAATACCCTTTGCACTAATAATCAAGCAAAATAACTTTTTTTCATGTAAAATGTGCATTTTTTAAAACCACAAGCATACATTTTAAATTCCCTAGATGTTCATTTAGATCCCTACTATATACCAAAATGTCGTCAAAGCAAACTACCACGAATTTACATATAGATGCACGTAAAACATGATTCATTGATCTCATAAATGTGTTAGGTGCATTAGTAAGTCCAAATGGCATGACTAACCACTCATACAACCCACATTTAGTTTTAAAAGTGGTTTTCCATTCATCTCCTTCCCTCATCCTAATCTCATGATAATCACTTTAAAATCAATTTTACTAAATATGCATGATCTATGTAATTCATCTAACATATCATCTAACCTAGAAGTACGATGACGACACTTTACCGTTATATTGTTGATGACCCTGTTGTCGACACACATCCTCCAAGTTCCATCTTTCTTTAGCACAAGTAGCACTGTTACGTCACATGAACTCATACTCCCCCTCACATACCCTTTGCTCATCAATTATTCCACTTGCCTTTGAAGTTCCTTAATCTCCTTGGGATTACTACGATAAGCCGGCATGTTTGGAATGACAGCTTTAGGTTAGAAATCAATTTGATGTTCAATGCCTAGAATGAGTTGTAGCCCACTAGACATGCCCTCCGGGAACACGTCTTTGAATTCCTTCAACAAAGAAGTAGCCAAACTAGGGAGGGGTGTATTAGATTTCTCAAAATTAAGGAGTGACTCTTTATAAACCAACAAGATCATAGGTTGATTCTCAACTGCTGCCCTCTTCAACTCGCTTCCCTTTGCCAAGACATTCACCCTCGATTGTTCTCTCATCTCATAAGACTCATTTTCTTTTCTCTCTTGTGGCTCTACTCTTTTTTTTATCACTTCTAGCTACCTCACTATTCTCTCTCTTGCTCTCTTATTGTTTAAAAGATCAATTATTTTTCTCTCAATCTTTTTTTCTTCCTCACTTTTCAATTTGATTTGATATTCATATACTTGTTACGATGTCAATAGCACAAGAGTAATATATTTTTCATTCTTAATAAAGCTGTACCTATTTATGTACCCGTCATGAATAACATTCTTATCATATTGACTTGGCCTCCATAATAAAATATGTCTGGCATGCATAGGAACTACATTACACATCACTTCATTATGATACCGCCCAATTGAGAAACTCACCAACCATCATTTCTTTAATATCGCAATAAATCGAAAATGCAAATTACAAAGTTACAATGTTAGATCCGATTTTTTAACTTTAGTTAATTGCCTCTCTTGAGCGAATTTGATCCTAATTGATTGGTTTTACCCACTATATCTCTATGTTGATAAAAAAAAACCCCACATTAAATCGTAATGAAAATATTCAATGGGTTACCTAGGGTCTGGAGTATATCTCTATCTCCTAAAACAACCTAGGCATTAATTATTTTGGTCAAGAATGCACAACAATAACTCAATAATTGTACAAACCACCTAACTTAATCATCTATTGGCCACATACATGATGAAAATTTAAAAACAATAATAAACGCACAATAACCATTGTAATTAAAGTATTAAATGATGAATATTAACATTAATTAAACTTAGGTCAATTCACACCACAAACCCCAACATTAAACACTTAGCCCATTGCAAAATAGAAGCATGAAAAGGAAATAAAGAGAGAATTCATTACAAAATGAAGGAGGATAATAGAAAAATACAAGATAGTGGAAGAAAACCGTCCCTTGAATATATTCTTGAAGATTTGATGGATTGAAATTTTGAATATTCCTTTCAAACTCTCAAATTTTGCTAGATAATCTCCTTGTTGCCTCTTCTCCCCTTGAAGTGTTCTAATATGGGTGTTACTCTAAAAATGACAAAAAAATGGTAGTTAGATGGCCAAAAATAGTCTCAAGTGAAATTGCAGAAGAAGTCCCAAAACTTACTCGAAATAGACAAAATTGCCCAGTTAGAAGGCGTGAGCAAGCGTGGGCATTCTTGGCGCACATGCTCCCTAAAACCATTTTGGTAATAGTAAATCAAATCAAATAGCCTTCCCGCACGAGTGGGCTTTCTTTTGTTCAGCTTAGGCCTCCATATAATTTTCACAACATGCCCCTCAACTTTGATCATGTACAATATGGTCCTCAAATTTTGATTTTTTATATCAATTTTCCCTCCAAAATTTTCATCCAATGTCCCTTAACTTTCTGCACTTGTGCATTTTGGTCCCCAAATTCACAATTTTGCACGACTTTGATCATTTTCTCCTATTTTTTGAGTTGTTCTATTTCCTTGGGTGATTTTTACCTACAAAAGCAATAATTACATAATTGTGAGTAGAAATTCACTTAATTTAATCAATATTTAAGCTCATTTAGGTATTAAATAAGTGTGCAAAAATACATTTATCAGGTGTCTTATTGTTGCAGTTAGCTAAAAAAATGTATTTCATTTGAACAACTTATTCTCCATTTTAATGGTGATGAAGTGGGTTTCAAATGGGAGAAAATGTGTGAAGAAAACATTCGGGTGTGTGGTTAGTCCTTAAGAATGAACATTTATTTGTGAAAATCTGTAATGGTGAATTTTTAGTGAAAATTTAGAACAATAAACAAGTGAGTTTTGTTATAAGATCAACTTCAAACATTCAGAAAAACAAACCAGTGACTTCCGTTATAAGATCAACAAGTTTAAAGGCGTGAGCCGAGAGCAACTGCTCTCCATAAGGTTATTTTATTCTTGCTATTAATATTTTGGTTTCTAGATGGGATAATCCGCTATCCTTGGCTTATGTTTCTTGAAGATGTCATTGTTCGAATTGATATTGTAGACTCTAAAGCAACAATTGACCTTTATATGTTCAAAACCAGTTTTTTATTATAAGTGTAATACAGTTTTGAAACCCAATTCTTCCCTTGCAAAACTGTATTACACTTGTAATAACATTGTGAATGATTGAGATGGTCTTCTGGTACTTTGATTATGCCAAGTTAAATGAAACCGGGATCATACCAACTGGGAGCACTGTATGGGCAGGCTCCTTTGAAACTGTGAAACGTACTATTTCAAGATTGATCATCCTGATGGTTTTGTTGGAAAATAAAATGAATTGAGGTAATATATATGACATAATATGAAGCATATGATCGCAAACAAACAACAAGATAAAAGGAAAAATAATTAATTTGTAGAGGAACATAGTATTTTATTCAATTGCTTAATATGGAGAAAAAAAATACAATCTATATTTCAGTAATACAAAACTTATGAAAAGAGTTTAGTATTTATAAGGGTGGATGACAAATCCTAAAAATACCATAAAGATGAAAACAAGATAAAAAATCACGTGTGATGGAACCGTTTGTAATGGTGGCAAAGTGGAATTACTCATATCCTCCAAACTCGATTCAGTAGTATTCTTCAGTATGGACCCCGAACTAAATTCCAAAGGTACAGTACCAAACTGAATCTCCATTACGGTACTAAATCCGTGCTGATTTTTCTTCAAAAATTATGTCCAACCTTACAAGATGTATAATTGGGACCTTTTACGCCCCTCCAATACAACACGAACACCCTTTCGAACCCTCAAGACTCTACCTCCTCCAGAGAATGTGTATCATTTTGAATCATGAGTACTCAACGAAATGAGATTCATCTTCAAGTCTGAAATATATCGAACGTGATCAAGTGTTCTACATGTTCCATCCACTAGCTTCAATCTAACACTACCAATACCAGCTATCCGGCAAGGTTCTTTGTTACCCATGACAACGATGACTTGTGCCACAGTTTCATATATTTCAAACAAATCTCGATTGGGACACATATGGGACATACAAGTTGTATTTAAAATCTACTCTTCATCAGGTTTGGATTCCATGTTAGAAACCATCAAAACATCTCCATCATTCAAATAGTTCTCGTCTATGTTGGTCTCGTCTGAAATATTTGATTGCTTTGCAAGATTGCAGCCAAATTACCTTTCTACAATTTGTCACAATCCCTCTTGATGTGTCGTTTTGATAAGTATAGTTTATACACTTATTCGTGGCCTTAAATTATAATATTTTATTGCCTTTTTTATTAAATTCTACCTAATTTTTGTTATATTGTGGTTTGTAGGTAAAATTTTATGTTTAATGAAGAATTGGAGAAAAGAATGTAAAAGTGGCGAAAATGGCAAAATTCAAAGATGACTTCCTTGGAGAGAAATTATATATTAAATGGGTTGGAATTAAACGGGCTACAATAGAATTTTATTGAAAATTTTAATTGAGACTCAAATTAAATTAAATCTATATATATAATCTAAATCTAGAAAGAAAAAGAAG
>CAIGRP010074616.1:0-16777 GCA_903798385.1 Fraxinus cuspidata | reverse complement strand
TCATTTTGCCGAGGAATCATACTAAAATTTTCTAATTACCAACTATTTTACAAATGAATTAAAATATTTACAATGTGTGAGTCAAGGGGCTTAGATGAAGCTGCGGTCCTTGACACCATGGACAGTAAATTTCAACATTTGTAATGCGGCTTTCTGAAATATGGTATTATCAATCACTTTAGAAACCACAATGTTAAAATGATATTGGCAGTTGAGGAGTTAGTGCATAGCGTTCTCTAGCTCTAGTAAATCAACTTCTTCATGAAAGAAAAATAGTATGCGGTCAACATGGCTAAAGATCCTAACGATTCAAGTAAAACAAAGGGGTGCAAAGGGAAGACACACTTTGAGATCCTGCTCTAAAAGATATGGTTATGCAGGACATGCATTTGGTTATGTTCATGAAGACATAGATGAAGCTTTAGATAAGCCAAATATAGGTTATGTACATTCATTGGTGTGGTCTGAATCTAGTGTTGGAATTTGGTAAACTGCATTAACAATCGAGCTGTGAAGGTTTTAAATGATTTTTCAAGTTGGGAAACTTATGCGGATAAAAATGGAGATGAAGTGAGAGGAGGTCCAAGGCATGTGTTCCTCGGATGGCATTACGCGAGGCCTCGAGACCACCTGAGCGGCCGCGCCAAAGTAGCCATTAGGCTATATTTTTCAGACCCCTTTTTGTATAAATGTCTTCTCTAACATTCATGTCCTTTCGTGAGTGGGGTGTTTAAATCTAAGTATATATAGATAGTTTTGATGATATAAATACACGAGTAACAACCATAAACATATACGAGTGTTGTATGAATAAAACCCTTCCAAATATGAAGATTTTTCCTAATTTTTTGTGGGTTCTTAGAGTTTTACACTAGTTCTTCGTGTAGAATATCTGAAAAGGCTCGTTTAATTCTCGAACCTATTTTCTGAATGTGTTCAAGCCTTCTATGAAAGTATAAATTAGATAAAGTATAAAGTGAGAGTTATTTGGCGTATGAAGGGAGGTATTTGGCGTACAAAGTGAGAGTTCATGTAAGTCAAGAAGCCATCTCGGCACCCAAATTAGATAAAAGTATAAATCCGAAGAATCGAAAAAATACATCCAATTCTCTAAAAGAAATTATGTCTTAAATGAAATTCCATAAGAAACAAAAGATCAACATCTCATCATGGTAAAAGAAGTCTCCGAAGAGTCAGTTCAATCCATTTCTCTAGTTTTTGTGTAGCGACCACCACGGGCATCGTTAGTTTACATATTGTTCAGAGGAGGTTGCTCGCATGTGGTGTCCCTAAATATTCAAATCTAAGACATCCGCATAAGAGGAACTAAAGTTGAATTCTGGTACAATTGCCTGGTTGCCAATTTCCGACGGATAGTACGTAAACTAACGAGGCATGAAATAATACCTGAACGAAATGCTTATAAAGTCCGTGGTCGTTACATTTAACGTATTCACTTGTGATGGTCCTCAGACGGAAATTCCTAACAAAGTTGAGAATTAATGGACTGATGGACCCTCCGAGATGGTTAAATGACATAATACGGCCGATTAAGGCCATATAGTTTCCCTCTGATTACCAATGACGAGGATTAACAAATTCTGTCAACATCTTAAACAGAACGTAGTACGCTTCATCGTAGATCAAATGAAGCCATTAACGCCACGATCATCCCTACCAATAAGGGGACTAATTTTACTACAGAGAACAAATGAGAGCATTATCTTCAGTAATTTCAATCAGATTCAGAATAAGCAATCTTCTGTATCGAAAAAAAATGTTTCCCCAATGCAAAATTAAGAACGACTTACATTACCAAGAACAATTCAAGATACCTCCAAGATGGGGCTTTAACTTTTCACTATATGTCTTGGAACACTTCTATGACGACCAGAGCTACTTACACAACCATATATCACGTATGTATGTAGACATAGGCATATATACAAATCACAAAAGTAATCGAGCACTAAACCAAAAAGCTGTAGTTGGTGTGCTTTGTGCTGCAGAGAGTGCGCGTTTTTCTTGTCAGTTTTCCTTGCATTCTTTAGCAGGGCGTGCTTCAAAACCACCACCAGTTCTTTTCTCAAGGGAATACGGCATGTAAGTACCAAGAATCCTATCCCAAGTCACAAAGAATGGCTGGGAAAAGTTATATTTGGTGCCGTAGAGCTGGTGGTGAATATCATGATATGCAGAATTATTTCCGAAGAAGATATGGAAAAGGTTTCCAGGTAGCCATAGCCCACAATGATCGTCAACTGTTTTGATGGTGGCAAAGGAGAAAAAGAATATGGAAGCACGGGGAGACATGCCTGATAGTAGGAAAGCTAAAGCACCACCAACTGTGTCGAGAATCAGACCTTCCAAGGGATGGTTGTACAAAGCTCCAAAAGCATATGGCACGACGAGACGGTGATGTTGAGAATGTACATGTCGGTACAAGAACTTGTTGTGATGCATGTATCGGTGCATAAAATATTGCCAAGTATCTAATACCACCATTGCAACAAAAAGTTGTCTAGCAAGAACAATGAGGGAAGCTTGTTGACCTTGTGCAGCTTCATTATCACTTCCTGTAACCTACATGACAAATATAGTTCATTTACAACCTAAGAAAAGCAAGTGTTCTGCTCATGCATGCTCTCAAGTTTCATAAATCGGTTTCAGCAAGTCTTAAGGAACAACCCATTCAGTCCACCAGATGACTTCCGATCATTTCTTTCAATAATTAAACAGAATATTTCCAATCATAGAAGTATCAAAATAACCTTGAACGCTAACCAGAGCATCTAAATAATAAACCAGAACATTTCCTAAAGAAATGACAATAGCAGGAACCTAAAATTTGTATCTTAATGCCATTGAGTTTGTCACATGAAGCATCAGGATGATTTTGCAAGTACAAATCCCATGAATGGTATTACACGTAATTTATTGATTCACTTCGATAAATATCTTCACTTTCTGATTTCTTTTTACAAAATTAAGATATTTTAAATAGACAAATGAAGCAGGATAAATTACCGGAAGGAAACCACACTAACAACATTATCCCTTTAAATACAATGATTATAGGACTGTCAAATTAATCATCAAATGAAAAGAAAAACAAGACTCATATTATCCTCATGTTTTGACTAAAAATATGTATAATTGCTTCAAGCTTGACCTATTCAAAACTTGTCCACCTCAAAGGCTAAAGCAGAAACACCTCTGTTTATTGTCATGTTTTTTTCCTTTGTAGGAAATTTTAAACCTACCACATTTCAACAATTTAAGAATAAATGCAGATCTGCAGTATACTGCAGTCCCATATATACAAAGTTAACAATGGTGTTGTCATTCCTCTGTTTTACAAGTCTTGCAGAATAAATATTTACCGATACAAAGACAGGAATCGAAATCTTAATTTACCCTTTATGGCAGAAATATAAACAATTTACAATTTTATTCATGAGAAAAACTTAATGATAGGGCTACACCACAATATTAGTTTCATTATGCACATCGAATTCGGAGAAGTTTTGTTATTAGGATGAAGCAGCTGATAAGGGAGGAGACTATATGCAATCATTTCAAAATAATTATGAACACTAACAATGCCCACAAGCAACTCAAAAATTCTGATTATTTAATCAAACCTACTCTCTTGACAGTAGAATGAATATCCAAAACACGACGCACATTTCCACAGATTTAGTTTTTGGAAAAAGAAAATACTATATTCCAAAATTTTGATGATATCAATGCTTTATAACTATGCGGAATTGTCATGCCCTATCATAATCGTCTAGCTCATTTACCCTCTACCTGAATCCCTTTACTAATCTCAAATGTAATTAGTTATTTTTTTAAACAATTAATAACGGATGAAGTTTATAGTTATTTCCTAAAGATATTCTATAAAAAATACGTATGCATAATGGTAATACGCAGAACTTGGAATCATGTCAGCTTGTTCTTCCAATCAAGAACGAAACAAGACGTTTCAAGAGCTTTTCCCCTGTTCTTAAGCTCATTTATTTATGTGCAATCTAGAGTCTGCTAAATTAAACATTCACAACCCAAATCTCTCCATCCACATCTAGGAATTATCCCAGCCTACTAGATCACCATGAAAGATTAACTGCAAGAGAGAATTCGAGTAAACTTCACCTGCCAACCACAAATCGTGAAAATGTGGGTAGCAAATACTCGAGGACCTGGATCCCCGCCCCATACAGAGACATCGCGCAGATATGAGTTAAGTTATCTCTAGGTTACATAATACTCGTAACTTCCCAAAAGAATTAAAAGACATCCATGATATATATTGTATCCTTGATAAAAGAAAAGTTCATAGGGCACTCCGCCCTTCACTGATGCGCATCGTTGGCTGCATCCCATTTTACTAATACCAAGAGAGAAAAAGGGTGCAGTAATAAAAACATGCAACCAAATATGGCAACATCTTTGTTCTCTATCGGTCACCTAAGAGTGGTAGGATTAGACGTGTCTCAAGATCCTGACAGCAACCTACTTTTCAGCAAAATGTCCCTATATTTTACACAGAACATCAAACAGCGTAGATTGTGTCAGAAAAACTGTATGTTGACCACCGAATTATCTTCTTCTCGTATCCAAGAAACACGCCCAAAAAAAGAGCAGAACAGTTTCAATATTTTTGGTTTTAAAGCAGTCGAACGATTTGTGATGGACAATTATTCACAAGAATCACATGATAAAATGTAATCAAAACTTTAAATTTTCTCAAAAGTAAAAGATTCCCTCCAAAATATAAATTTTCACGCACAAATTTGCCAACAATAACTCTAAAACAGAAAACATAACCATAATCATCATAACCGATAATAAATACATAAACATGCATAAAAAAATAAACAAAAAAAAGAGAGAAAAAACTATCAACGTTATAAATACATACACAAACACATGAACGTTATAAATAATACACAAACACATGAACGTTAAATAAAAATGTTATTATTTTATTTAACATACATATATTTATATGTATGTAGCATATATACAAGAATATGATTCATCACCTACCCAATTATGTATTATTGATCATATTATTCAGAAGACATTTATAAGCCAGTCCTACTTTCTGTGCATCGCCTACAATTATAGCAACAAATTCCTATTTATGCTACAAGGTGCAATAAATTAGGGCAAAACGTGTACAGAAAAGAAACTAATGCAAGATCATAATACCATAAAAGGAAAAATAAAATAAAAATAAAAAGACTCACTGCAAAGAGAAGGCTCGCAACAATGGCCTGAACAGCCTGCTGGAGAAGAACCCCTTTGACAACGTCCTTTTTGGGTATCAAATTCTTCTCATCTTCATCTTTCCTAGTATGCAGCCTGTAATTATCCAATGATCCAAGCAACACATATATCCCAGAATATATCCAGTACACCGCTATTGGAGCAAATGTTCCCAATAATTCATCAGATACTTGAATACCCCCTTTCATTAACTCCATACTCAAATACACCTAGAAAGAAAACTCCTCCTGCAAAAGAAAACTTGCCCTTTTACAAGAAAAAGCAAAGATCTAGGGTTTGTGACGGAATGGATATTGAAAAGGCCAAGAAAACACAAACCCTAGATAAAAGTTTGTTGAAATTTGAAAATTTCTGGTGCTTTATTTTGGATTCAAGTTTCTTGGAAATGGCTTTGTGGGTCCGAGAGATTACGAGATACTATTGTTTTGTGGAAAACTTTGGTCCAAATGTTGTTCGGAGAGTTCGTGGAAACCGATATTTCAGCACACAATTGCTGAAATTGGATGAATACCGTGTGATTGTTGTTTTTGACTTGGAAACCAGAAAACTACGGGAGGGGCTTAATTCGAGAATATTCTCCAGAAGAAGAAGTAATAACGTAAGATTATTTGATTTTACTCCAAAAAACATTCATTAGGTTTAAGTTATAGTATTAGTTATAGAAAATAGTTTAGACGAATTTTGTTGAGTCGAAGTTTACGGTATGATTATGGGTTAATTATTTTATTGATCACTAATTTTTTTTATTTTTTTTTATATTACTAAGTGATCAATGAGTTTTAAAGTGTTTCTCTATTATCGCGCAACTTTCAGACGTGAGAGTCGTCTATCATTCCTATAAATTTTTTTGTAGGAACTGCTAAAATGGTCTCCGAAAATTCAATATGACAGGTCAACATGGTTAGCTTGTCAAACTAGGACCAATTATGTTGTCAAATGGTAATTGAACATTTTGTTATGTTTCTCCACAACCGTTTCCATTAAATGAATTTATAACATTCTTATGACTTTGAAAATAAATCCAGTAACTACTTTCCATTGACGTAATTTAATTAAACTGAGATTATAACAAAGTCGAAAGTTCATTTTACTCTACTCAAAAGTTAAAGCAACAAGGTGATAATCAATTCTCAATAATGTGCATAAATTAAGCGATACAAAATTCATGAATTAAACAAAGGAAAACCTATATATATTAGGGATAAAAATTCTATACCAAGAAGGCAATGTTCAAATCAAATCAATTTGCCAACAACGGTTAGGTTTAATTCAATGGTCACCAATTAAATAATTTATTGATCACGACTTATTTTTCGATCATAAAACACAAATTTTATAAGTCACTTCTTATTTTATAGTCACTAATTTTAATATTAATTGGTCATAACTTGCTAATCGTGAGTCACGGTTACAAATTTAGTCGCAATATCATTTATTATTTATTGGTCACAAGTTATTTATTTTATTGGTTATAAACTAACCAATTTATTGATCACAATCACTAAAATTATTAGTTTTAAACACTTTTCATCCCACTCAAACCCTACTACCAATAAAACTTCGAGCGATTGAGCTACCACCTTACAATCACAACCACTACCTTACCATTTGCAAAACACCATCAACAACCAATAGAAATCACCCCAAAACATCGTTTAAGTAGCAGATCGAGAATAAAAGAAATCACCCCATAAAATCGTGACAAGCGTTGTTGTCGCGGCAATCTAAATACCGTACAATGGCGTTTATGATCAACGTTGCAACGGTGCTTTGCTGATTGTCGTGTAGCGGAACAATTGCCGCTGCACCGGTGCTAATAGCAACGCTCGCCGTTGTGAGTGTTGATGCCAATGACGAAGAGAGAAGAGGCAGAGAAAGAGAAAGAGAAAGAGTAGAGTAGAGAGAATGGAGAGAGAGAGAATTACGGTTTGCAATGAAATGGGGTGGGGGCATAGACTAATTTAATTTTATAATATTAAAAAAAATTAAATTATCACCTGATTTTCGTACAAAAAACTTTTTAACCTTATTTTTGAAATTAGAAGTTAAAAAACATGGGTGTAATTTCCACTTATAAAAACTAACTCAAACCGAAAGTCAATCTTGCCAACTCTAGACGTGTCTCATTTAAACAACGGCTAAATACAAACTCGACAAAACTTACATCTTGACAATAGTTTATCTAGGCCCTTATTTGGTTTCTATTAAATTTTTAATACATTTTTCTCTCTTCTTTTCAATCATACATTTTTCAGTAAAATAATAATACACATAAATAAAAAACTTTTCTTTCTCATTTAACCATAATTTCCCCCAAAAATCTCATTATAATGGGACCAAAGGCCTAATCATCTTCAAACTAATGCTTCAACGTTGGCAAACTATTTTGAACTAAAATAGGAACAAGGTGAAAAAGTGCATTTCTTAAAAACCAACCATTACAAAAGATTTTTACCATTTTACAAACATTACTCAGTCTAGTTGAGCAAGTAGGTATATTAGAGATTTTCTTGAATCGAAACAATCAAAATTATATCTACCAATGGATAACTTAACAAGCAGTTTGATGTCTTTCTACTATTCAAGTACAATTTTAAGATTTTTTTTTTTTTATCTGATATCTTAATTCATTTTTACAGTTATACCAAAACACCAAACTTTCTTTCTGCACTACTATGTTGCCACTTTGGTTCATTCCGAGAAACGACTTCTGAATTTTGCCTCTCATGTATGGTATGCACAACAGTCTTCAGGTAGTCGAGTCTGGTTTTTTTGTTTGCTTGATGATTTCAAATCTAATATTAACAATACAAACAAAACGAAATAGCTCCTCAAACTTTAATTGTATTTGATATGTTCTGTGGAAGACGATGCTCCTATCCTATGGAAAGGACCGTTCTAAATTTCTAATACACGTAAAAACGAGTCCCTTTACATTGGCATTACAAGTCTCAGATCTAAGTGTTATTAATATCGATTCCCAGGGAGACCCTGTAAGTTCTTCAAGCCCCCTAATCCAAAGAAGAGAAAAAGAAGCTCCTCAAGCCAGTAACCAATGGATGCATATCAATCCTTCAGCAAACAATGATTGATGAAATGCTACCTATTTCCCATGCATTCAAAAGGTAACCACGAGCCTGACATTAGGAAATGTAGCCCTAGTTCTCAAACTTTAGGTACAATAAGGGAATTATCAAACACACTAAACGTGTTAATAAAAATCTTTTCTGGCGCCAAGTAATTTTGAATTTTATTTCTCTTTTCACCAAAAAGGGCTAATTCAGTGGAGTTTTTCAATCTTAAAAGTAATTAAAATTTTCATACAGTTGTAAGAACTTTGAAAAAGAACAAGCCAACTAACCTGCAATGTGAGCAAGTAGATAGCATCCAATGCTTGGATATGAATCTCATGATCAACTAATACTTCAGGCTCAATGGAGAGTAAACTCCCAAGCTCAAGCGGCATTTTAGATGTATCTTCCTCACTAAAATTCTGTCACAAGTTAATGCATTAATAAAAATAAAATGTTAATAACACACATATATGCAAAATGCAGAAAATGTTAATAATGCACATATATGCAAAATGCAGAAACAAGGAAACAGTCTAAAAGTTAAAACAAAATATTTGTCAATTGAATGGTAAAAAGACAGAAATTCTAAAATTTACAAGGTTACTTGCAGTTAATGCAACTCATAATCTTCACATTTAGCTGTATAATGAGAGTTGAGGAACAATAAACAATCCACTTAAACCAGAAGAGTGCATCTTAAGTACTCAGACCATTAATTACTTGCAAAATCCTCCTAACAATGTCTGTCAGGACTACTACACCGGTAAATGACCAAATTCATTCGCCTTTAGGTTGAATTAACACCATGCCAAATTTGAGTTGGCTAACATCTTTGGGAGAGACTTCACTTAGCAAGGGGTATCCATCCTTCAAGCTCGTGGCCGTAGGATACTGTTGTATTGCCTTAGTTTACTTGTTTCCATCCAAGGGCTTTGAGACAGTAAAACCAATAAATATTCAAACAAGTCATAATGTCATGAAAATGTTCAAACAGGTTCTACACACAAAATCGATCAAAAGAAGCACTGTAACTTTGCAATATCTTTTGGTATTTGAGAAACTTCCTGTCAACATGCTACTCGAGACAAAATATACTCAAAAAGACAAAAAAAGGTTGTCTCAAGAGCGGCAGATCTTTTTAAATATCGATCACCTTGTTTCCAGCAACTGGCAGAAGCAGCGTTGGCCACAGAAACTCTTGAGATCGAAAGATATTTATGCAACTGATTGTCAGCTTCAAAACAGCATTTCCGAATAGTTCGTGAGACCTAAAAAGAAGAGTAAGATATCGATACACGAGATTATATCTGACCAAAATATTTGTTCGAGGATTGCTAAAACATCAATGTAAAGGAAGCACAAGATAACTCATCTATCTGCATTTTTCTTTCTAGTTCTACAGTCTTTCATATGATGTTATCCTCAAGTTTCACTTACTCAAACAGCCCTTCGATCATATAGAAAATGTTTTTAAATTTAGACCCATAGATTATTATTACAGGTTTATTAGCTCAAAACGTCCGTTCGTTTAGTCTTTAGTGTGCAAAACGTTTCTACGTTTTAATTTTTTTACATTTTGACCCTTATTTCCACGTTCCATTGTGAAAAACCTCATTTCCATCAATTTTTACCCAATTTCTCAATTAAAAAATGTAAAATGACAAATATACACTCTTATTCAAATAAAGCAAAAAAATATAAAAATACTTCCAACCCTTTTTAAAAGTGCAAATGAATCACAAATAAATTATTAAAAAATTCAAATTGTATTTTTCATTTCTTTGCATCACTAAAAAAGATGTTCTCACGCTTTATAAATTATTGTGTGCTTTGATCAGGTCTTTTAAATGAAACCCTCGAAATTATATCCAGAGGGAGTGTACTTATGTATTATTGCACTTTGGACCCTCTTCCCTTGAATATTTATTTTTCTCCCACATTTTTCCCATCCTTGGCCCTTTTGTAGTTTTAACTTCCCTAACCTCACTTGAAATATCAAATTGCCTAATTAATTTAGAAGTGTCAAAATGAATTGGATAATTTTGTCTTGTCGATCATAGGTAAAATTGAATTGAAATTTGTCCGACTCATTTTGGATCGGTTCATAAGTTGACCCACCATAATGAAAGGTCATGGGTTGAACTCTTTTTCAATCGCAATACGAAAATTTTATCTTTCTAAATTTTAATATGGTTTTAAGTTTTTTTTTTTTTAAATTAATTTTTGGCTAAAAATCATTTTCTCATTTTTCTCACAATCTTTTCTGACACAATATTACTTTTATTTTTTCCAATTATAACTTAACTTAAATCGCAACAAATTTCTAAAAAAAAAAATGATGGATTGGACTAAACTTAAACTCGTAATATGATGAGACTATGACCTGTCCGGTCTTCAAAATTTGAAGGACGATTCGAACCTAGTTCAAACTATATTTTTAAGGGAACCAGTTTACACTTACAATGAGTTTGGATGGAGCCGGTTGTAATTTCTATTTTTTAATAGATAGTGTAGTTGAGCTACTTCAACTTGAGAAATAGTTGTTTTCTTAAGATAACCTGTAATAATTTTTTTTTAAGAAAAATAAAATTTTAAATGATCGAGTATAAAAATCGATGAAAGTCGGATGTCAAAATTTGTCTAAAAATAAGTTTTGGACCAATTTATAACATTACAAATAAGTTGGTGGCTCCTGAGCTATTTTCTCAACCAGTATGAAAAGAAGAAAAGGGACACTTTCCCATTTACGATTTTTCCTTTCTGGGAAAAGTATTCACTAGAGAGATCTCTGTCCATCTTCGCTACTCGCCGTGGCTTTAACATTCCCCGCATTATTTCAATAGATTTCAAATCTAAAGGCAGGTAAAAATATTGTTAATCCTCTGTTAATCTATTAAATTCTGAATCAGGTAGCTCTTCTTGTTAAATTATTTAATTAAAAACCCAAAAGTATATTGAGAACGCACTTTTTCTATGATGCATGCTTATGAATTGCGTAAATGTGTAGATTATGGGGCCAATAATGGTTCCTGCACATAATTAATGCTGTAATCTAGGCATATGCAAGTCCTATGCTCACATTTCTTTGGGATTCAGGACGAGCTTTTGTTTTTTTTTTTTTTCGGAATGTAGTTGTTACTGGTGATCCAATTATTTATTTAGAAATGAAAATTAATAAAAACTCAGCTGCATGTTTTAAGATAACATTTATATTGGGGCTATTTATGCGTGCTTACAAATAGTCTAGATGTTGTTCCAGCGGGTATAGTATGCTGCTGAATTTCCAAAATTTAGAAATAAAAAACCTACGGCAACTTATTAATTTAACTTTTCGTTTAAAGAGTATCTACATTTTTTGTGTTGCAGATGAGCTGGTTCATAATAGCTTTGTGGAAAGTATATTATGATGGCTTACCTTAAGCACAATAATAAGTCTCAGGATTACAGTGAGCAAAATGCACGTGCTTCTCGTCGAGTGCGGAGGTTTGGTCGGATTTCGAGACAGAGTTTATTGTTTTGGCTGTTGTCACTTGCAGTGATGTTCTTTATCTGTTTGGCAATTTTTGGATTGAAGATGCACTTTCATGGTGAGATTAAAGATTCTTTTATCCTATCACGACATCAACGCAAGTGTTCTGTTAAAACTTTTGGGTAAAATGTGTCATTTTGATTTGAGAATTTTTTGTGTTAGTTTACTTTTGAATTTGTCGCGTTTAACCAAATGCTTATAGTGGGTTGCTTCCCTTCATGGCTGGCTACCTTCTGATGAACTGTTAAGCATTTTCTGCTAAGCTCGAGATGTTATTAATATCCGTGATAATAAGAGGCATCTGTTCATCTATTGTACAAAATAAAACTTATTGTTGACGTGCGTATGATCTTGAATAAAATATCTTTTGTTAAGTGTTTACACTGTAATTGCAATTTTTAATTTGCTCATAAAAATGTCTTAATATTGTCTTTTTCATGTGAACTGGAAGGTGGCATTTCTTCTTTGGACCATGTTGAAGAAGAATTACTGGTGCATAACGTTTCACAGCATGTGTCACAGCAACAAAGAAAGAAACCACGTAGACAACGTAAGCATAGCTTTATAACTCTAAATACTCATATATATGATGTACTATTTCTCACTTTGCTGTCTTCCTTGCAATGTATAATTTTAGAGGATCATCCAGTTTATGCATATGATCATTTCATAATACAGATGTGTTGCAATGGCTTAACTTAATGCAGATATAATGCCTTGTTATGTACTCTAGATGATAGAATCCTGAGGTCCTTTCTGGAAAACAAACAATCTATGAGAAATCCTTCTATTTCGAATATGAGGTGGCCAGATTTGATTCATAACTATTAACCTATCAAATGAGAAATTAGTCTTGAAAGTTATTGTCGTCTTCTGTGACTTTTAGGTCACCAAGGTCGTATTAGCTCTGGGGAAAATAAACATGCATATCTATTCCTTGAAATACATTTTTCATAAATACAAAATAAAATAAAACAATACTTGTGAAACACGCTGTTATTATGCGTTTAATTCCCCTCATTATTATCTTTCAGGTTACATTCCCTGTGAGGTACCATTTATTGATTCGGTTAACTATCTACGTGAGCCAATGGATAATAATAAATTTGCTCATTTCTACTTGGGGTATGTTGAAAGAGAGGAGAGGATATCCCAGAATGATGCTTTTGAGGCTCATTTTGGAGGACATCAGACTCTAGAAGAAAGAGAGAAATCCTACCATGCAAGAAGTCAAACAATTCATTGTGGTTTTGTGAGTGGGCCTGATGGATTTCCAGGAACTGGGTTTGAATTGGATGAGAAGGACAAAAAATATATGAGTACATGCAGTGTTGCTGTATCCTCGTGCATTTTTGGAAGCTCTGATTTTCTGAGAAGACCAACCAGCAAAGTGGTAACTAGTTACTACATTTTTGACATACATTTTACACTTTAGGAAGTTTTTCTGTAAGTATTAGGCAGTGATTAATTCATAATTCCTCTTTGAGTTGATGTTGTGCTATATGAAGAAGTATCAGAGGTGAAAGGAGAAAGAAACTCTTCCAAAACCTAGAAAATCCAATATTCTTATTCTTTTATTTATTTACTTATTTTTATTTTTAATTTTTTTTGGGTTTCTATGGAAATCAATGGAAGAATATTGTTTTTTTCCAACTTGGCATGACTTGTACCCCCCGCTCCCCATCGAGAAAAACTCTTGTTTAGTTGAAATGCAAATGATTTAAAGAAAGAAAGAAATTGATGGATTTTCATGCATTTTAGAAGTCATTGGTTCTCAAAAAAATTGTTGGCATCATTATAATCTTTTAGCTTTTATTGGTATGTAAGCTATTACGTATTTCAAGTTGCAAGTTGACTTTCATTTACCATTGCTCAATGTAGTCCTGTAAGTGGAAGTGATAACTTGACATTTCAGTTTCAGACATTTTTACCTTCTAGGTGCCAAAATGTGAATTCTAGCTTGACATTTTGTGTTTAATCTCTCAGTCTCAATGATAAGTACAGAGTCTTTTGTCTTGCTAATTGCAGATAAGTGAATACTCAAAGAAAAATGTTTGTTTCGTTATGTTTGTGGACGAGCAAACTTTGGTTAAACTCTCTGCTGAAGGGAATGTTCCAGATGAGAAAGGGAATATTGGATTATGGAAAATAGTTGTAGTGAGGAGCTTACCATATGAGGATATGCGGAAAACTGGAAAGGTGCCAAAATTTTTATCACATCGCCTCTTTCCTTCATCTAGGTGATTCTCAGAGCAAATTATGTCTTTCCAAGAGAATGGAACTTGTCTGTTTTGTTTAATGCATCTGTTTTAATTTGAACAACTTGTTTTGCTCGTGGTGTTTTCTATATGAAGGTATTCTATTTGGCTTGATAGCAAATTACGACTTAATGCTGACCCTATGCTGATCATTGAATACTTCCTCTGGAGGACATTTTCAGAATATGCTATTTCAAATCATTATAGTCGCCACTGTGTTTGGGAGGAGGTACTCCAAAATAAGCGACTGAACAAGTACAACCATACGGCTATTGATGAACAGTTCAATTTTTATCAGTCTGACGGTCTTATCAAGTTTGACACTTCAGACCCAAAAATTCTTCTTCCAAGCTGTGCGTGTCATGGGCATCTTTTTTCTAGTTTAGTTATTGCCTCTTCCTCTCTGGAAGCCCTTTCTCTATTGACTTAACATGCTAATTTTGGCTTTTGTGCATTTTGTAGTTGTACCAGAAGGGTCATTTATTATCAGGGCCCATACTCCAATGTCAAATTTATTTTCATGCCTCTGGTTCAACGAAGTTGATCGTTTTACATCACGTGATCAGCTGAGCTTTGCATATACTTTCTTGAAGCTGAAGAGACTTAATCCAGATAAACAATTCTATTTACATATGTTCAAGGTTAGTTCTTAATAAGTGCTATTTTGCAAGTATATATATTAATAACATTGCATGCCATTTTTGCATTTTAGTGCTGGTATAAAACCTTGCAATGCTGGGGCTCTTTTATGCAGATGAACTTGTTGTCCTTCTATGTTACACGTTAAATGCTCGAAATGACATTGATCATTCACTTTAAACTTGATTCATAGAATTTTGTTCACCATTAAGCTTATAAGCCATTAGGCCTAATTTCTTATGTGGATTATGCTACATGTACCGAATTTTTTTACTGAATCTTTTACCCACTACTCACAATGGGGATGGGGACCACACTGTCGAAGTTTTTAAATACACGCGGGCCCGCGCATTATGTGCGAGGGGGTAATCCATTATGTACAAACCATTATCTACAAATGGATTAACCCTTCTTATGTGGGATACAACATCAAAAAACAAACTAACCCTTATTTCAAATAAATTTGGGGGTTTGGCTTTTTCGCCATTTAGTTTGGGTTCATTGACAGATCCACTAGTCGATTTACTGCAACTTTAACCTTAGCAACTAGAATAGTCTCTTTTCATGATCTGTTTAGTTACGAACACATATATTAACGACATACTTCATTTATATCTAAAGTGATTAAAATCATATTTATGTTTAATCAGCTAAAAAGGAACAATTAATGGAGCTTTCTGGTGCTGAAGTCTTGTTCTGCTTTGCTTATATCCATCCAGTAACAGTAATCTATTGGTATTTGATATTCGAATGTATCCGGAGAACATTTGCCACTTGATTCCCCAGATGACTCTAACATGTTGATGTGGAAGCAACAGAACTTTTGAAGATAAA
This sequence comes from Fraxinus cuspidata, assembly GCA_903798385.1. Classification (NCBI taxonomy): domain Eukaryota; kingdom Viridiplantae; phylum Streptophyta; class Magnoliopsida; order Lamiales; family Oleaceae; genus Fraxinus; species Fraxinus cuspidata. The sequence goes on along the minus strand of CAIGRP010074616.1, from coordinate 1,145 downwards.
AAGAAGAATAACAGATTAAAAATGTGAGATTTGTATATAGAGTAATAATGCGAAAATCACCAAAACCAGCTTCAAGGCACATTAAAAAACACTTTCCTTAAGATGATGTTTTCCCCCAGCAATACTATGATGCACTCGGGTATGTAAATTCGTCTCCAAGATACAATTATACCTTTAAACAAAATTTGGGAGAAAAGAGATGCAAAAACTTGCTTTTAGATGCAAAGCTGAGGGAGAGATAGAACAACAAATTGGCAATTCTATAATAAGGGGAAATAAAACAATCTATATCTACATTTTACTTGCAACCCTTCAAAAAGTTGCATTTTATCGAAGGTGGCTTTCCAAGTTGAATTAGAAATTCAATCACATTAAAAGAAACTCAAAAATTAAGGGAAGATGGAAAACCGATCAAAATCAGAAGAGACGCCACTCACTCCAGTGTGCCCGTCTCCTTGCTGGAGCGGGTGTCAAAACAGATAGGGGCTGATTTCCATTCACTCTGCTCGCTCCAACAGGCTTCTCTGTCTGCCCCAGCATGATTACTCTTGCTGGAGAGGAAACCCTCCATTTTGGCCCCCTCGCACCAGCTGTAATGCCATAATTTTCCCAATTTTTTTNGCTGGAGCGGGTGTCAAAACAGATAGGGGCTGATTTCCATTCACTCTGCTCGCTCCAACAGGCTTCTCTGTCTGCCCCAGCATGATTACTCTTGCTGGAGAGGAAACCCTCCATTTTGGCCCCCTCGCACCAGCTGTAATGCCATAATTTTCCCAATTTTTTTATCCTTATTTCATCTATAGCTTATAAGTTACAAGCCTACCTTATATAATTTCCACGTCATCCTACAGAAGATGGATCAAACAACATAACACAAATTTTGAAATTGTTCTAACATAGCATTTAGCAATGAAAGAGGCAACGAGCCTCGACCCTTAATATTTTTGTAGGATCTGGCAAACCTACATATTTTTGGGCTGTAATAAACTTGTATCAACTTGTTTGCAATTAGTATCGCTCGTGATGCTGGGACCTGTTTTATCCCAAATAATGTGGAAACTGGAATTCATTTTGTCGTAAACTTTTACAGATTAACATCACCGCTCTTTTTTTTTTTTTTTTTCAGGACTGCGAGCGAAGAGCAG
>CAIGRP010074594.1:0-10248 GCA_903798385.1 Fraxinus cuspidata | reverse complement strand
GGGGAGGTAGGTTCATCTTTCTTAAAGCTACATTACCCTTCAAATCTAGATACCTCAACATATTCCGTAACCCTAGATTGGGAGTGACTACCCAACGTAGCCCTAAAAAGTCACAAAAGAAGTTTTCACCACAAAATCAACATCAAAGTCTCGAGACTCCTCCAAAGAGAAAATATCTATCAAGGTCACTCCCAAGGCAAGAATGTTTGAAATCAAGAAAAGTGCTCACCGAGCCAAATTTTGAGAACAAAGAAGAACGAACACGAACCTGAAGGGAAATAATATGCAATAGCATAAAAAGAGCAGTAACGCTAATAATACAAAAGTCGTTAAAAGTACACACAAGAAGAAGAAGAGAGAATGGTAAGAAAGAAGAATATATTTANAAGGCAAGAATGTTTGAAATCAAGAAAAGTGCTCACCGAGCCAAATTTTGAGAACAAAGAAGAACGAACACGAACCTGAAGGGAAATAATATGCAATAGCATAAAAAGAGCAGTAACGCTAATAATACAAAAGTCGTTAAAAGTACACACAAGAAGAAGAAGAGAGAATGGTAAGAAAGAAGAATATATTTATAAATTCATGCGAAAGGCTTAAATTGTCGATTGAACCAACAAGAGAACAAGGCTGTTCGAATGCTTCTTGCAATCGTAACCGTCGAAAGCCAGTAAGCACCAGACCAAGATTTTAAAACTGAATGGATGAGATAAAACGTGGAGAGCATGCGTTTTAAATGCTTGCAGAGCACTACCATGGAAAACCGAAAAAAAAAAAAAANAGAAATGAGGAATTGGTGCGAACTACATTTTCATTGCAAGAACAAAACAAGTCCTGAAGTCAATATAAATATTAGACGTCGGTGAGAGACCCGCAGGTTTGAATAACATTGCTCTGCTAAATACATATCTTACAATACTCTCCCTTCGTGAGGTATAAAAACTACTGGTAAAAAGGATAAAAAGCGCATGGTCGCCCGAGGATCGCGTACCATCTATCATGAACAAATTGGTTTCGGGCTGTCAATAAGGAGCACATGGGTGAATAAATAAAACATGACTCTAAATCGAAATCAGTTATCAGATTACCAATAAGGATTACCCACCTAGAGAAATGCAAAATTACCAAACTACCCTAGCACTTGGAGGAAATTTCAAAAATACCTCCTCCATTTGAAGAAGACATGCAATTCAAATATCTCGCTCTCAAATAGTTATTTCTTCCCTTCTTCTATTTTATGCATTTAGACTAGTAAATTTAGGAGGTACAACTCAAAGTTATGTGAGAGAATTTGTTTATTATATTTATATTGATCTTCGATTGTAATTGTTTGTCAATAAAAATATTTGATCCAATTTTTACCATCAACAACTATAAATACATATTATTATTCATCAAGCAAGGAGAGAAAAGAAGGATTCCAAAAACAAAAAATAATAGAGAGAGAAATCAAGGAAATAATTTGAAAAGGTAGGGTTTCAAGGTTTTTACAAGAAGAATGTAGATTCATTGTGCAAGATTTTCATTTTTTCCCATAAAATCCGGTGATATACTCAAACTATTTCTTGTATTTTTCTTCTCCCATAATGTATAACTAAGCGATTAGTTGTGACGAACTATTTGAACTTAGTTTTGAACCTTATTTTTGATTATGAAGTGCCGATCTTTAATTGATGTTTGTGAAATGTGTTTACTTCTTTTCTTCATGTTTTGAATTACATGTCACTAATTCATTGATTTGTTAATCTTAACTAGTGGAGAAATGATATATTTGTTTACACCTCATAGTAAAAATTGGAATTTTGTTAAAAGGTAGAAATATACTTATACTAATTTTGTGGTCTTTAATTGAACTTTTTGGGTAATTGAATGCTTAATTACGACTTATTTAATTTGATTCACATAGAAAGATAGTGATTTGACTTTAAGTAATTAGGATTTGTTTGAATTCGAGAATGGTAAGTCAATTAACATAGAAGAATTTGATCGGGTACACATAGCTAATTGTCATCAAATTTTGGAAATTGAGATTACGGGAATAATTATGATAAACTCATGAATCCTAACATTTTAACCATAATATAAAAATCCTAACTTTTCTCCACTTGCAAATTTTTTATTGTTATATAAGAATTATATATTTAGGATAAAAATCAAAATCATTAATTTTTTTTTACTTATTTTTAAGGAAAAATTGCAGCGGCAATCCGAAACCTTTTCATTTTTTGCATACTTTACCATAACTTTTGTTTTGAACCAACGGAGGTCCGAAACCTTTCAAAAATATGCACCAGAGGTCCAAATGAATGGATTCATCCAAATTGCCATTGATGACTTGGGAACCAAATCCAAATGACTGGCTGCGCAGATCAATCGAGGGAACCAAATCGAGCGATTGAGGGACCAGTGGTGGCGAGATGGTGGTGGTGGTGGTGGTGGTGGGAGATTTTGCGACGGGATCGATGGTGGTGGGATGGTGGTTGATTTTCCGTGGGATGGGGTGGCGTGGCGTGGCGTGGGAGATGAACATTTGTTTTTTTTTTTTTAATTATTTTTGGGATTTTTAATTCATTTTTTAACTTACATAATATGAGAAAAATGCAAATGACCATTTGCCATTATTAGTTTGGTCAAAATTAATTAAATTTTGACTTTTTGGGTCAACTAACGGTCAATCCATCCATTTGGACCTATGATGCATATTTTTGAAAAGTTTGAGACATTCGCTGTCACAAAACAAATGTTAGGGTAAAGTCTGCAAAAAATGAAATGAAATGGGACTGTCGCTGCAATTTTCCCTATTTTAAATCGAATTGAAGTTCTAAATAGTTAAATCAATGATTAATTAGTAGTTTCGTTGAAATGATGATTCAGACTCTTACGTTCAATTTATTACTTGTAAAACAGAAATTATGCGACACTTGCTATCGTAATCAAGCAAAATTATGCAATTAATTAGGAGAATTTTAATTATTCATTTCAAGGTCAGAAATGAAATTTGAAGGGTGATCAATGAGTTTTTAGCATCATTGCACTGCATCACAAACCCTCCTAGATCCATATAACTTTTGTATTCATTTGTCATTAAAATGCAAATTAATTAACTGTTTACAATATAAAATATAGAGAAATCATGTGTTTTTACTTTTAAGCCAGAAGTTTTTGTTTTGTGAGAGCCGGTTTGGCTAATTTTAAAGATGTTTACTTTTAAATCGATAATTAATTAAGTTTGAAAATAAATAATTTATTATTGATCGAAGTTTAGTTACTTATTTTGACAATAAAATAATATTATTAACTTGTATAACATACAAGTGATCTTAAAACTTATAGGAAGACTAAAAAATTACTTTCTTTTAGACAGCCAAATATGGAGTTCAAAACTATTATAAATAAATATTTTTAACTTACAAGTGATCTTAAAACTTATAGGAAGAGAAAAATCACTTTTATGCGAAGAAAAATGGACGACGAAGATCATGTTCCCATGATGGATTCTCTGGCCTATTATGCGACAGTTAAAACATCGGTTTGGCTCGAAACTTACAAGTGGCATTCATGTTATTGGTGGGATAGTTTGGAATGTCTGGCTTGATAGAGAGAAAAGTCGATTACCGTTGGGGGTAGGGTGGGGAATTTCTTTAGATATCACTTGCTTGATTATATGGGTTTATTGTTGATTGTAAATACATTGGGAATTCAACATTGAACGCCATGATATTTGATTAATCATCTGCGGAAACAGATATTGACGAAGTAGGAACTTCTTACTTGGTTTGACTTTCCTTTGAAATTGAACTCGAAGGAAGGCTTCAAGCGCAGGGGAAAATTTTAAGTTTGTTCCCTTTTTTCAAATGATCTTTTCCCTTAAATAATTCTTAAATTCATCGGTTTATTCTAGAAACATGTCTGTCTTTTGTATACATAGCATTTTCTTTAAGAAAATAGTAATCCTGGCATATCCTTGACTCACTGAAATAGAAAAATCAGATTAGTTTTATATTGATTTGAAATTTTTTTGTACGTCCCAGAGCCTTTTTCAAGTACATGTATGCCTAGATCCAATGTCAAGACAAGATTTAGTAGGCAACATACGGCAGGTTCGTGCCCAAATAGTGTTGATGACCTAGCTAGCAAGAAAATTTTCATTTCTCGTGATGTGAGTTTTGTAGTAAAAATTTTTCCATTTGATGTTGTCCACCCTCCCTTCCCCTAGACCCGTCTTCCCCTTGCCAATTTTGGAGGTTCTCCTTCTCACTACACCTCTTGTATCTAGTTCTGACCTTGCCCCTACCTTCCTCTCCACCTCCCCTTCAACCTCTAGTCCCACTTCTATTTTGCCTTCCCAAGAACCAACACCCATCTCTCCTCCTCATAGGACTATTAGTCTCCCTACCTATCTTCAAGATTACATATGCCTTACTTTACCGGATGCAACCATCACTAATACCACCCCTTCATCACTTACTTTTGGTACTCATCATCCCCTTTCACATTTTGTCTCTAACTCCAAGTATTCATCGCCTCATTTTTCTTTCTTGACGTCTTTGTCTCATACACTTGATCCTACTTGTTATTCTCAAACTATAAAGCATTCACAATAGCGTGATGCCATGTCCACAGAGCGTAGAGCTTTTGAAGCTAACTATACATGGAGCCTGGTTCCCCTTCCTTCTAGTAAGAAACTCAATGAACGTCAATGGGTATTCAAAACCAATTTACGTGCAGATGGATCCATTGAACGACATAATGCTCAGTTGGTTGCCAAGGGTTACATGCAGGCTGAAGGACTTGGACTACCATGACACTTTTGCACCAGTTGCTAAGCTTGTCACTGTCTGTTGTGTTCTTGCAATCTTTACTGCTCGAAATTGGCATATTCATCAGTTCAATGTTCATGTTCCCAACGCCATTTTTCATGATGACTTGGATGAAGAGGTATACATGTCCTCGCGTCCTGGATATTGTCTCAAGGGAGAGTCTTGAGTTTGTAATTTACACAAATCTCTTTATGGTCTTAAACAGGCCTCACACTAGTGATACTCTAAAGTTGTCTTCTATTCTTCTTTTTGTGGGTTATCGGCAGTGTTTTAAAAAGTTTAGCGTGGCGAAGTGTGGAGGCCAAGTTTCAGCTTAAAATGCTTAAAAAATATATTTTCTTAGTTTAAAATTTTAAATTAATTTAAAAATTATGTTATACTTAAAAGGAAAAAAAGTGTTGAAAGGTGTAAAAAAATGTTAAAAAGCGTAAAAAAATGCACACCTAGGTGCGGAAAAAATAAAAAATAAATAAAAACATGAAAAAGCGCGAAGTGAGACGTTTTGCTCTCGCTTCGTGCCTAGGCAACCTCTAGGCTCATCTAGATGCCACTGTTTAAAACACTGGTTATAGGTAGTTTGAGGTTGATCATTCCCTCTTTGCTCATCATCGAGCCAGGTTCTTCACAGTTAGTTTTATCTATGTTGACGATATTTTGTTAGTCGGAAATGACTTGGAGGCAATTTCTGCACTCAAGGACTATCTTGCTCTTCAGTTTTGAAGAAAGGACCTTGGTGTGGTAAAATATTTATTGGGTAACGAGGTTGCTCGATCTTGTATTGGGATTTTTATTAATCAAAGAAAGTATGTTCTCAGCATTTTAGCTGACATGGGTAACCTTGACACTTGTCCAGCTCCTTTTCCTATGAAGCAAAATTTAAAAGCTCACGAGTGAGGATGGTCAGCTCTTTCGAGATCCTAGTCTTTATCGATCTTTAATTGGTCTTCTCATTTATTTAACGATCACTTGTCCAAACATCAGTCATAGCATCAATTTCTTGAGCTAGTTCATGCATTCTCCACGAGAACCTCATTACAAGGCTGCTTTATGTATTTTCAATATTTAAAGGCTACTTCTGCCCTTGGATTGTTCTATCCCTCTACTTGTGACTTTTAGATTTTTGTCTTTTTGGATTTTGATTGGGTTAGTTGTCCTATGACACGACGCTCGACCACGGGTTTTTTTTCATGCTCGGCACTAGCCCCGTCTCTTGGTGGTCCCAAAAGTGTATTATTTTTCATTCATTTGCTGAGGCGGAATATCGAGCTCTTGCCACCATTACATGTGAATTGATTTTGCTTGATATGCTTCTTCATGACATGGGTGTTTCTCCTGCTACCTCAATACAGCTCGTTTGTGACAATCAAGCTGCTGTCAACATTACCCGCAATCCTGTCTTCCATGAACGAACTAAACACATAGAAATTGATTGTCATATAATTCGTGATAAATACAAAGAAAGTTCAGTTCAAATCAATTATATTCCTAGTTCATCCCAACATGCAGATGTGTTCACCAAACCCCTCGGCCATGATCTTTTCCTCCGCTTCTCTCGCAAGTTGGGCATTACAGATCTTCATACTCTAACTTGAGGGGGAGTATAGAAGTTCGCTATATACATAAGATTTTCATTGCTGATATTACTTCCATATTTGCATTATATAAAAAATTTTCCTAAGCCGAACTTGCTGTCATATATATATATATAAAAACATTACCGTCTATAGAATATTTGTAATACCTTGTACAACATATTAAATTTTTCTTTATAATTCCATTGTATTGTATGTTGATAAAATATTAACGAGAATAACATCTTAACACATTCTTCCCATCAGCTCTATCCACATGTACCCAATGTTGGGCTATCGTGTGTGCGTTTACAAATTTAAAATTGAAACTTAAAACAGTATTAAGCCATTGTCTGATCCCAATTTTTTCCAAAATAAATTCTCTCTCTCTATTCTTTTCAACCACATATTATTCAATATATAATATCATACGTAAACCCAAAAAATTTTCTTAATTTTTAACCACACATTCTTTATCAATCTACTATTTCAAAATTGTCTCTATACCAAAAATGGGACTCAACTCTAGAAAGTCAAAAAAAGAACAAATGAAGAATGCAAACCGAGGCAAGTGTTCAAAACTTTGTTTTTAAGATGAATTTTCCCTTCAATGGTGTTAACGGAGTCTTGACAACTGTCTCCCAAAATACAACACTACCTTCTTGTAATAGAAGCACTTCAAAGTCCAAGGAAATGATGAACTTTGAAACATATTTTTTTCACTATTATTTGAAAGATTTTAATGCAAGAAAACCAATCTTTTATAAAGTATTTGATGCAAAGTAATGATAAAAAATGTTATGGGATGAATCCAGAGCATTCAGAGGTTCCAATTTATAGAAAATGAGGAGTTGTAGCCGGAGAAACATGCCCCAAAACTCAGTAGATTTCATGAAGGGATGCAGCCCTTCAAGCCATTTGCTTGCCAGCCGATTTGACGCTCAAAGTAGGGACTCGCGCTCATTGCGCTTTAGGCAGCCGTTCGAGCGACAATCTTATATGCTGAAAAGCCATTTTTCTTTCTATCTTTGGACTATATTTTCTCATTCATCCAAATTAGTTTTGAGATTTCAAATATGCTACGATCATTTACTTGATGAGTAGAACAAATTAGTCTATTTGCTTGCGTGATTTGACTATCAAAACCTATCTGAATATTTAAATAAAATTGATACAAAATCAACTTTATTAAATTTTACTCAAATCAATTTTAAACCAAATTCCAACACCCAATAAATGAAATCGCGGGTAGCTGACTTGAATGCACATCCACCGAACTAGTATTATTATATATAAAGATAACTCTTCAATTTCAAAAATTACAGAAATACCTGAAATTTCTTTTGAGTACCCTTCTCACTATTTTTAAGGTATTTTAGAGGGGGGAAATTGTCGTGTATATTTTAGCAATCTTCCTACACGTACCGAAATGGTGGACAATTTTTTGATAGATTGCCAGTTGTCAATTTTAATTGGATATTAATAAAGTTCACGATATCAATGTAGTGTTGCTACATTACATCCATAATGCTTTCAGTACAAGGATTTTAATTCATATTTTAATCCTCAACTTCAGTGGGCCCAACTGGATATTGGGTAGAATTTTTTATCTTATATGACAAAATGAAACATAAACCAAATATACTGTTTACTGTTCTAATATTGTGCAATTGGGCCATTGTCAAAATTGAGCAAAACTGATTTTTAACTTTATACAAGAGAATTACAGGTGATTCTAAAGTTTTGTTGGGGTATTTTCAATTGAGAATTTAATGGATTTTAAAAGTCCTTTCTAGGTATCCCTTCTTTCAAGGTATTCCAATTGAGATTTTAATAAATTTCAATGAAATTATTTAAAATCTATGTATCCTCAATAACTCGTGAATTTATAAAGATTTTTATTAATACATGAATTTCATTTATAGATGAATTTTAAAAGAGTTTGTTATATGTGTTTTCATGTTTGAAATCAATACAAATATTTTAAAATTCATCTATTAATGAAATTCTTATAAATCAAAATTATCAAGGATAACTAGATGTTTAAGAATTTCATTGAAATTTATTAATATCTCAAGGAGATACCTAGATTTTGAAAGATTTCATTAAAATTTCAATTGGAGACACATGGATTAAGAAAGATTTTTAAAATTCATCAAAATTTTCGTTCGAGGAGATTTATTTTCTCTGGATTTTGTGGAAATATATTCAAATTTACGAAATTAACTAGAATTTATAATTATTTAAAATTTATCAATTTTCTATTGCAATAAATTGCTATAGATTTACAAATTTATTTTCTGTTGCAATTTAAAATTTAATTATTCAACTAGAATTTTCTATTGCAATTTATTTGTATAGATTTACAAATTTATATTGAAAAATGTTAAATGTACACCGGAGTTGACATTCTGGTGTATACTCCCCTCACATGAGGGGGCCCACGGACAATAAAATAATCATGGGCACCCCTTTTGTGAGGAGGCGTGTCAACCCCGGTATACGTGTAGCAAAACTCATTTATATTATAAGAAGTAAAAAAGCAATTACAAGCTTGTGATTTTGTCATTAATTTTTTCAATTTCTAAGAGTATCTTTTGCTATCAATGTTGTTAAAAAATTGATTGTAAAATCAAACTAGACATAATAGAATGGATGCATCGTAGAAAAATTCGCAATGAACAATTGTTATGGATAAGATCCCACCCCTGATCCTTAGTAAATCTTTCATGATAATTATTGGAGAATAATTAGTACTTGTTATACACGCTTTAATGATATTTGCTAATATTGGATAATCTAAATTGCTTCATCCTCAAGTAACTTGTGTGTTCTTTATAAATACCCCACCAAGAAACATTAAACCCAAAGACAAGCAAACACCCTTTAAATCAAATTTTTTTCGAAATATTTTCACAAAATATAGTCATTTGGTGATATGTAAACAATGGCTTCTAATGTATTTTCGGCCTATGCATCGGTGGCTGCATCGATAATGCTATACCGATCCATTGTGAATGATATTATACCCAAGCCTATAAAATTATACGTCGTTTCTACTTTCAATCGACTTCTCAACTAGTTTTTCACTCCAGTGTCATCCAAAATCACGATGGTGGTGGAAGAGATCAGTGACATGGCGCGCAATCAAATCTATGTAGCTGCCGAGGTTTATCCACACGAAAATCAACCCAAATACTAAGAGTTCAGAGTAAGCAAGAAGTCCAAGAAGAAAAATATTACTCTGAGCATGGAGAAAGATGAAAAAGTGATTGATACTTACAATAGCATTCGACTCAAATGGCAATATGTTTCCGAGGTAAAGGAAAATCGACACGAGGATGAGAAGAGATAATATGAACTCACTTTCGACGAGAAACATAAAGAAACTGTGTTGAATGATTATTTGCCTTTTGTTGAGGAAAAGACCAAAGAAATTAAGGTGAAAGACAGGGATGTGAAATTGTACACAAAGGATTGTCCATGGAGAAGTTACGATGATGATGGGGATTGGGGGTATGTAAATTTGGATCATCCTGTAACTTTTGATAAATTGGCAATGGACCCGGAGTCGAAAAAACAAATCATTGAGGATTTGGACATGTTTGTGAGGAGAAAAGAGTATTATAAGAAAGTTGGAAAGGCTTGCGAATTATTTGAAGTTCGATAACTACGATTTGGAGCTTAACAGTTTCTATTCCAATTCTGAATTGAAGAGTAGTTTACTTTCGACTACAAACCGATCAATTAATATGATTGCAGCTATTGAGAGCAGTGCCCCGAAGCTCAACCGGGAGGCTGACTATGAACATAGAAATCCAAACGAAAAGGTTAGTGTTGGATTTTGATACCCAATA
>CAIGRP010074584.1:0-10634 GCA_903798385.1 Fraxinus cuspidata | reverse complement strand
GAATTTTAAATTTTACTTTTTCAAAATTTGAAGTTTTATTTAATAGAGTGTTATATTTTTATTTTTATTTTTTTATTTTTAAAACTTTATTCAAATAAATTTTTATTTAACACTTGTTTTTCCACATTTTGATTGTTTTTAAAATTTTCATTAAAAACACTCAAAACTTGAAAAACACATTTTCAGTTATATGTTATAAGTTTAATCTTATTTTAGGCTTAGAAATATCAAATTAAACACTTTTTAGTGTTTTGTAAAATTGGAAACTAAAAATAAGTGAAAACAGCAAATCAAACGCACTCTTATTGTTTGATTCCGACTTAGTACGTTATATTTTATTAAGCGCTTTTTGAGCCCCATTGTTCGCTCATAATACATTTTAGAATAGTAGATTGATGGAGAATGTGTGATTAAAGTGAAATAACGAAGTTCGACCTAAATTACACCTACATGGGGGTGAATATGTGATTATGCAGAATTAAAACTTAATAATTAATTAGCAACGAGTGTCACTATTAATTATATCTGGATGGTTAATCAAACAGTTCAATATTTCCTATATTGAAATACCACAATTATGAAAGCAATAAATAAATACAAGAAATGATCACAAAGAAATCCAACTAGGTAAAAACTCTAGGCACTTTACCAGTCGGAAATTCATTATAAACGAATTATGAACTTACAGTCCACCAGACACGGTTACCACTAGTACTTTCTGACATCATGACTGCAATTTCCACAACTCTCCTGGATTGCGTACTTCTGCACCAACTCCCAGCTAAAGTTTTCAAAACCCTCTTGGATTGCGCGCTCCTGCAGCAACTCCCGGCTTTATGAATTCGTGTATCTCATGTGGATCGATGAAGAACTCCGCGTTCTTCACCAGTCACCTTCCCTTGATCTTCAGAACTCTACAAATGTATAGGAAATATTAGTTTGGTATTTGGATTATGGATTTGATGTTTTCAACGCCAAGATTAAATCACAACATAAAGGTTGAAAGCTTGTTTGATGAAGAGGATATAAAGCAATATATAGTTTCTCAACGATCAACCTTATAAAAACTGTTCAAAGGCGTTTGGTATTTATAGTTTAGGTTTTGGGGTTGAATGGGTTGAACAAAAAACCTAAAAAATGCGAATTAAAATTTTTCGGGAAACCCTATCGCTCAAGCAAGAGTTGGGCAACAAACAGTGTGTCGTTCAAGCGAAGGGAAGGCAACAGGCGGGCAACAATGTTTCTGTTTTTACCACTCGAGGAAATTTATGGCGACAGTCTAGCGAAATTGCGCGCCGTTTTTCATTTTTTTCCATTATGGAACCCTAGACCTAATACAACTCAATTTCTACTATTTGCAACTTACTCCTTGACTTTTACAATATATTAAATTTTGTCCCTTTTATTCACATATTTGCCAATTACATCAGAAACCTAACAAGCTTCCCATTTGGCATTCTGTGACAAAACTACGATCTAAAGTCAAAGTAGTAGTGAAAAAGAATTACAGACTCAATGACTAATACAACCAACACTACTTGTCTTGATTGAATTATGTTTTTCCGTTATCAAAACCTGTTTCCTGAAATAAATAACTCAAATACTCAATGTAAAACGTGTGTGAAACAGTACTAAGTGTAAAATCAATTCAAGTAGTTAATCCAAACAGTTTTAACTCATAACACATCATTTCAGTTTCATATCATAAGCTAAATTAAGATGTAATATAAATACAACCCAACATACCAAAACGAAACATTGATACTACAAAACATCAAAACTTAATCTAACAATATAAAAATTATCATTTAATCAAAATTTTTAGATACATCTGTGAAGTCAAAATTATCATATACATCCAAAAATTTCTACTCCATCAATAAACTACTCCCCCCTTTTTGTCACAAAATGACAAGGGACAACCTATCAACTATGCTGCATCATCAGTATCCTTCCCTTCATCAGAAGCTGTACCATCATCCCAATGGCGACGAATCCGTCGCAGTCACCGCTGAAGATATTCAATAGCACCATGAAGTGTAGTAAACTCGGTAGTGTGTCGATCAACTATAGCTCTCAGCTTTGTAATCTCTGCCATCATACGAGCCTACCGCTCGATCAGCATGGTCATATGTACCATAAGTGCAACTGATGTGTCAATGGGAACAGACACAGATGGTGGAACAGACTCCGTAGGTGGAGGAGTAGAAGCAGATGTAGAGGGGATATCAATAGAATGAGGAGCAGAAGAAGAATGAGGAAAATCGGAAGGATCAACGGAGATAAGGTCATCTATAGGATCAGCTGGCACAGTCGGGTCAACTGGCTGAGTCGGCTGAGAAGAAGCACGTGACCTACTCTGAGAAATAGTGGTATGGCCAACCAGCCCCAAAACCTCATCAGGAAAGCTCACTCCTAGAGCTATCACTAATCGATATATCAAACAAGCATAAGGCAGCTCACCCTAGTTCTCGTGACTCTAAAAGTACGAAGAATCTACTGGCAAAATGAACGACAGTAAATCGATGGAATCGCTATGTAACAAGGCGTAAAGAAATCGAGTCTTCTCCATAGACAATGAAGAAGTGTGTAACACTAGCCATAGATTCGTGCATACAATACGCAGCAGAATCTGTCGATTTGTGGGTAAAGATCCAGTGCGCATCATACCTGAACTACCCTCCAATGGTGTGTTAAACACCGTAGAATGGACAAGAGAGTCTATTGAAAGTGTGTTAACGGAAAGATATGGAAACAAAGGGTGAACGACTCTAGGAATATACACTAGACTTAATATGACATTGGGTGTGATCTTAACTGTCCTACCCCGAAGAAAAACTCTAAAGGTCGATCCGCTAACGTCATGAATGTTAGCATAAAATTCATGAACAAGAAGGCTAGGAGGAGGCGTCAACACAACTAACAATGGCTCCCAACCCCTGGATGTGAAAATAGTAGCAAGGTCGGGTGACATGTCAGATATAATGAACTCAGCTCAAATAAAATGGGTCTCAAGAAAAATTACGACCTAAAAGTATCTTGGGCAATCATACAGATAAGCCTAGACCTACTGTATGACGTGGAGGTGCCAGGTGTCGGAGCACCAGTACGAGCTATCTTAGGTGCCATCTGAAATGTGTAAAATCAACATATCAATACCTCGACTGAACAAAACAATGTATGATATGTATGAGATGCATGAATGCACGCAAAACGAAGTAAATAGTACCTATGCAACATACCCTAGTATAGATGCACTTAAAAGTGCCGTGATGCCTGGACGTATGTAACGTGATGACATGACCTGTGCAGTGACGGCATGCCGTGGTGACATGACATCACCTCACGGTGTCAACATTAACGGCAACATAAACGACATCAACAATCCTAACGTGAGCAAGTTAGTGAATGGAAAGCATCCAAGTGACAAGATGTGTAAATAAAATGGAACATTATACTTAAAACGTGGCACGAGTAATCTAGGCAAAAAGCAACACCACCACAACCACACAACTCCAAACCAACAACAACTCCAAACCCCAATCCCCATCAATTGCTAAGACTCAAACAACAAAAATAATAATTAAAAAAATACCACATGCTTACCGAACTATGTAGAAATCAAGAAAATGTACTCAAATGGAAAATTGCAAGATGAAACTTCATGAAATTAGTCCAAATACAAGATGCAAAATTGAAGCAAAAACATCAAAAACTTTAAAAAAAAATGCAAAAAAATTGAAAAATCTAGGGTTTTCGAAATTTACCTTTAAAATATGCGAAAAATGGATGAAATGTGAAATAATCAACCAAATAATTAATGTTATAAGTGCAATTCAAGATTGAAAGCAGCAATTTTATATGGGTGTGAAGATTGGAGAAGAAAAATGAGAAAGAAATGAGGAAATTTCGAAAAAAGGGATAAAGAACGATATAATTAAAAAATGCGGGCTGTCGCTCAAGCGAGAGGCGAGCGATAAGTCAATGAGATAGCCTCTGCTTATATCGCTCGAGCGTCGCTCAGCAATAAGGTGGCGAAAAGTTTTGATACAAATATCACTAAATTTTTGAAAATATCGAAAAATTGCACCTTTTTTTTTAAAACAAATCAAGTCTCCTATATACATATGAACTCAAAAATGCATGTGTTCACAAGTAATTCTTTATCAATAAAAATTTTTCACGTACCCATTCAAGTTCAAATGGATTAAAGTGTATAAGTGACTTACGTGTGTGAAGTGCCACTACTTTCTCGTGAACATGATTTCAAATCTTAAATTTGTAAGAAATAACATGCGAACATTACTGTTAAGTATTTTCTTTTACTAATGAAAGTCAAACCCATAAGATTATTAGGACCTTAAAATGAGATCAATTACACGCATATTTTTCTTTTCTTCCCCTGAATTTGAGCATATAATTTGTTATATATTTTTTTCTCAAATATTGCATCTTATTTGCAGACTCTTGTCCATTAAGTAACTAAACTGACCCCCGTAACGAGCTTTTGGCCGGTTAACCCAAGTCAGTTGACATAAGCACAAGGTTATCAGAAACCCCTCGGGCTTAATTATTCGAGTCAAATAGGTTTCAAACAAGAGTATAAGATGAACCACATTTTTCTTTTATTTTATTATTGGAGAACCATATATGAGTTTAGGTCATCTAAATGAAGGTTAATTCACGTTCAAAGTCACCTTAAATCTCACAGATATGGTACAGACTCACTCACACGGTCAATTGTGTGCTGTGTAGATGGTACATGACGAAACATATAGTCAGTACTCCATATAAAACCTAACCAAGTAATGGAAACAACAGTACAAATCAGGTGAATGCATACTCGATCACAAAGGCCATGTTTAATAGCACCATAAAATATCTAGTAGCACATAAATAATTTTTTTTGTAAATAAATAATAAAAGAAAAAAAAAACGTTTAAAAAGTAAAAAACACAAAACGAAACAAATCACAAATAAGTGAGATGCATGCAGGAATGAATGGACTTAATGAACTGTACATTCATGCACCTAAGTACCTAATTAAAGAGGTAAATTGACGCTCTTACCTTTAAGAGCATGATCAATTTCTCTACATTTTAGGTCACTATTCTTAACCCAAACCTTTTTAGAAGTAGAAGTGATTCTAGTTAACTAGGTCATCATCTCAGTTTAGTGGCTAACCTGATCGGCGAGAAAGTTAACATTGCTCGAGACATCGTGACCTTTACTTCTAGTTGTGTGTTTATGTGTATGTCTTGTTTGTCCCAGCGCATCACAGTGATGGCAGGTGTGAACAAACCTAGGCTCAAATCTACTCTGAGGTTGTCGTTGATTTATAGGACGATTGATCCTACGTTGTCTAGTAGGTCTTGACCCAAAGAAATTCTTGCCCTTAGATTTAGGATTTACAGTATTTCGAGCTTTGTTGGTGGCTAGGACAAACGTGGTCTTGGATGTACTAGTCAAAAATCTAGAATATAACTTGTACGACTGAAAATTGATTTTAATCATATTTCATTTCTTTTTGATTTCTAATTTTATCCAATTGTCTCATAGCAATTTTTTAAGTATCTTCTTGTGTTCGAATCAACTATTGAATAATTAAAATTTAGTCCTCAGGATTTTACCATTTTTCACCATTTTTCCCTTTTTTTCTTTCTATTTCTTGTTCAACCATTAAGTTTTACATATAAAATATAAAATACAGCAATTTAGGATATATTTTGTCAGAAGAACTATCAAATATCGCTATTTTAGACTCCGAATAAGTGTATAAAATACACTTATCAAATAATATTACTATTTTGAACGTAACCCAGACATGCCTATTTCCAGTAGGCTTGTTCATCCCTAGTAGATTATCGAGTTTTTGCGTACCACTTATGAATGAAGTTGAGTATTAGATTTTTTAAGTTCACTAGTTAAGCATTTAACTTTGGTTTCTAAGTTCTCATTAACTAGCTTCAACTCACTCATATTTTTTGTAGAGTTCGAAGGTCACCTATGAGTATCTCTTTCTCTCTTTCAAGTTCATTAACATTTTTCAGTATGACTTTATTGACCTT
Source organism: Fraxinus cuspidata (assembly GCA_903798385.1). Lineage (NCBI taxonomy): Eukaryota > Viridiplantae > Streptophyta > Magnoliopsida > Lamiales > Oleaceae > Fraxinus > Fraxinus cuspidata. The sequence goes on along the minus strand of CAIGRP010074584.1, from coordinate 4,566 downwards.
TTTTATTTTAAAACTCTCCTTAAATAACTCTCGATAAGACTCATGAATATCGATTTTATCCTCAGAATCTTTCTCAGATTTTTCAATACGTTCTTCATTCTCAATCTTTTCATTTACCCCATTAGATTCAATCTTAGCTATAGACGTGAATGCCATAAAATTGTATTCATCTTCACCACTAGAGGTATCACTCTGAACACTCGAATCCCATTCAACATCACTAAAGGTCACTGCTAATACTTTACGCCTTTCTTTAATCAAATTCTTCAAGTTAGGACATTCATTCCTATAGTGACCAAAACCCTGATACTCATGGTATCTAACTGACTAAGTTTTCTTATTAAAAGTCCTATGTTTATTATTCTCACGCTTATCATTCGAGAATTTACTAGGGACATCATTTTTCCGTTCTTGAGGTTTTCTCTTATTCCTCATCGGTTTCTGTAATTTTTTAACGAAATAAGTTATTTTGTCGTCCCTAAAGATCTCAGCATCAGCCAACTCACTCTCTTCTTTCCTAATAGTATTCATGGCTATGAATTTTACCTTTTTCGGTTGAGATATGATAAGTTCATAGGTTTTGAGAAATCATACGAGTTCCTCTATCTTGACTGCATCTAAGTCCTTACTTTCTTCAATCACGGTGATCTTAGGTCTAAACCTTTCAGGTAGGGATCTATGGACTCTTCTAACAATTTTAGACTCAAAAATCTTCCCACCTAGGTTGAAACTTGTTAGAAATATAAATAAATTATATGCTTAATTACAGGGATTCCTAATTAGTATAGGATTCCTAATTAGTATACTTTCCTAATATAATTTTCTCAATATGTATATATATGTGTATCGTTCATATGAATAAAATTAAAATGATATTATTTTCTTTTTATTTCATGGTATCAGGGCCATACATTTTTTTACTGATTCTTCGATCTAGACATAAATCAACCTCTCATGGTGTGGGTTTTCTCGTGGTGGTTGATGGAGTCCTCGTCAATGTGGTTTGTAGGTAGTTGCAATTCAGTCGTCCAGTGTTGTGGTAGTGCCAAATTTCTTGGACTGCTTCGGTAGGTGATAGTTCTGATGGGCGACAGGTTGGGTCGCGATACCTACGCGACTGTCTCTACTATTTGTACGCTGCTGGTATCGAACCCTAACAATTCGGGTACCAATCTACTTGTTGGGGGTACTGTCGAATATGTTCTTGGTGCCGGCGATCTGTATTGTCGACGAGATTGGAGCACGGTTGGTGAAGGCGATGTGAATTTGGGTGATTTGGGTTTCTGATAGCAATAATCCATTGATTTGGGCCATAAGTGATTTGTGCTCAATTGGGTATTTTGGTTTTTCAGTTCTTTGGTGGTAAGTTATCTTGGACCTTGGTGAATTGGGCCTAATTTGGGTTTCCTCTTTTTTTTTTTGATAAATTACTTTGTACTGTGTGGGGACTTAGTTTACTTGGATACTTGTTGAGGTGTTAATTTGGATATTGTTTTATTTCTATGGTTGGGGAGTAAAAGAATTTCGTTGTGACTGATGTCATTCCAGTGATGTCCAAAATCACATAACATAAGTTGATTGATCCAAATTATTTATATTGGTATAAGACAGTTCGGATTTATTTGCGGAGTATCTCTATGGACAAGCATCTGACTGAAGATCCGCCAACGGATAATACTAGCAAGACATGGCTAAGAAATGATGCCCGATTATTCTTACAAATTCGGAATTCCATTGACACTGAGATAGTATGTTTGATTAATCAATGTGAGTATGTTAATGAATTGATGGAATATTTAGAATTTATGTACTTTGGAAAAGGGAATATGTCACGTATTTATGAAGTCTTTAAGGGTTTTTACCGTGCTGAACAATAAGATCAGTCTCTTAGGCTTATTTTATAAATTTCAAGAAGACCTATAAAGAACTGAATGTCTTGTTACCTTTTAGCCCTGATGTGAAAATTCAGCAAGCTTAGGGGGAGCAAATGACTGTGATGAGTTTTCTAGCTGGTCTTAATTCTCAATTTGAAACTGTTAAGTCTCAGATTCTCTCCAGTGCTAAGATTGTTTCTCTGCAAGAGATCTTTACTAAAGTATTTCGCACATATACTAGTGTTTTTGTTACTTCATCTGTTCAAAATTCTAGTGCTCTTAACAGTCGCAGAGGTCATACAAAGGGCAAGAGTGCATGTAGTCGGGACAATCGAAGTCCGAATGAAAGAGGAATTGTATGTTATTACTGTCATGAGCCGGGTTATACCAAACGCACGTGTCGAAAATTACACAATAAATCTCTGAAGTCACACCCAGCTTATGTTACCGCTACTACTACTACAACCATCTCATCCTCTGAGCAGACCATTATGATTTTTGCAGATAAATTTGCTCAATTCACTTAGTACCAAGAAGCATTAAAGAAATTATCCCAATCCCTGCCATTGTTGAGATAGATAAATTTGCTCAATTCACTTATTTCCTTTTCCTCAAAATGGGTCATTGATTATGGTGCCACAAATCATATGAAAGGTAATCCTAGTCTCTTCTCCACTTTTCAGTCGCATACATCTCCTTTCAATGTTACTTTAGCTAATGGTTCTACTTCTTATATTCTTGGTTCTAACACTATAAATCCAACTCCATTAATTTCATTATCTTCTGTCTTAAGTCTACCACAACTTTCTTTCAATTTAGCGTCTGTGAGCAAACTTACTCGAACCCTGAACTGTTGTATTTCATTTTTTCCTGATTATTGCCTTTTTCAGGATCTTATGACGAAGAAGATTATTGGTAAAGGATATGAGTCACGTGGTCTCTATATTCTGGATACCCAGGTGCCCAAACCCATTGTATATTCAGGTGTCTTAACTCCTTTTGAAGTACATTATCGGTTGAGACATCCATCCGTATCTTTGTTGAAAAAATTATGTCCTCAATTTCAGAATGTATTGTCTTTAGATTGTGAGTCGTGTTAGTTTGCAAAACATCATCGATTGTCCTCAGTTCCTCGAGTGAATAAAAGAGCTTGTTTTCCTTTTGAGTTAGTTCATTAAGATGTTTTGGGTCCTTATCCTGTTGTGTCCAAAACTGGATTTCGGTATTTTGTTACCTTTGTTGATGATTTCTCTCGCGTGACTTGGCCTTATTTAATGAAGAATCGTTCTGAATTATTTTCTTATTTTAGTGCTTTTTGTGCTGAAATTAAAACACAGTTTAATGTTTCTGTGCACACATTGAGAAGTGAAAATGTCAAAGAATATTTTTCCGACTCTTTTCAGACTTACATGTTTCAAAATGGTATTCTTCACCAATCCTCATGTGTTGGCACACCTTTTCAGAATGGTGTATTGAAAGAAAAAATAGACATCTTCTTGAGAGAGCAAGAACTCTCCTATTCCAAATGCATGTTCCTCCACAACCCGTTTCTTGATTAATTGGATGCCTTCATCTATTCTTCGTGGTGAGACTCCTTATAGTGTCATTTTTCCTACTAAGCCCTTGTTTTCTATTGAACCTAGAACTTTGGTAGTACTTGTTATGCTTGTGATGTTCGTCCCCAGGTAGCTAAATTAGATCCTAAATCCTTAAAATGTGTTTTTTTAGGTTACTCTCGTCTACAAAAAGGGTATTGATGCTACTATCAGAGTCTTAACAAGTATCTTGTGTCGTTGATATTACCTTTTTGGAACATATTCCTTTCTTTTCCACTTCTTATACTTCTTTTAATCAGGGAGAGGATGATGATCTGTTGGTTTACCATGTCACTCATCGGTCACCTACTATTGCTTCTATACCTGTTGCTTCCACACCACCACTTCCACCTATTCGTTGATCTATTCCAGACGACCTGACCCTCCTGATGCATGTTCGTCACCCGTCTCTTCTTCGGCATCGGATCTAGTTTCCCGTGATCTTGATATCCCTATTACTCTTCGCAAAGGTAAACGTTAGTGCACTTATCCTATTTCATCTTTTGTTTCTTATAATCATTTGTCTTTTTCTTCTTGTTCTTTTGTTACCTCCCTTGACACTATGACTCTTTCGAAAACTGTTAATAAAGCCTCATCCCATCTTGGTTAGCGTGATGCTATGATAGAGGAGATGAATGCTTTAGATGTTAATGGTACTTGGGATTTAGTGAACTTACCTGCAGGGAGGAAGGCTATTGGATAAGTGGGTGTTTGTAGTCAAAGTCAATTCTGATGGATCAGTGGCTAGACTTAAAGCTCGTCTGGTGGCTAAAGGCTATGGTCTGACTTATGGTGTGGATTATTTTGACACTTTCTCTCCTGTAGCCAAATTAACGCCCTTTCGCTTATTCATTTTTATGTCAGCTACTCATAATTGGACTTTATATCAATTGGACATAAAAAATGCCTTCTTACATGGTGATCTCCAGGAGGAAGTGTCTATGGAGCAATTGCCAGGGTTTGTTGCTCAGGGGGAGTATGGGAAAGTGTGTCGTCTCCAAAAATCCTTATATGGTTTGAAACAAAGTCCATGTGCTTCGTTTGGAAAATTTAGTTAGGCAGTAGAAAAGTTTGGAATGCAAAAGAGCAAGTCTGAC
>CAIGRP010074583.1:0-15465 GCA_903798385.1 Fraxinus cuspidata | reverse complement strand
TTACGAGTTTAATTTAAATTGAAGTTATGTTAGTTAAAAATTTATAATAGATAATAATCTCTGTGAGACGATATTCGGACTTGATAATTTCACTTTATTACTTTTCACAATCCGTACACTTGCGGAATTTCATGAACAGTACCCCTCTGGAAATCCGAAAAGAACAAGAAAAAGAAAGAGAGAATATTTTACAAATTTGATCCATTGAAATTTCTGTATATGTATAAATGGAATTAGAGAAGGAAAGTAAGATTTATTTTGAATTGTGTGTGAGAATGAAGGGTGTGGCCTTGCGTATTGGGAGTGTATATAATGGTGGTGAGGTGCTTGATTGTGCCTATGTTTGTCAATAGATAAAGTCGAGCTCGGCTCATGTCTAAATCTTAGCATTTGCTCGACCTTTTGATTCGTGGGTTTAACGAGTCTAGCCGTTCATGAATCGTTGAGCCGAGTCACCCACGAGTTCACTCTTTATCTTTTAAAAATAAATTAACAAATAAGCCAAAAATTGAGCAAATTAATAAAAGAAGTCAAAATGTGGAAAAATGAGCTGGCCAACTAGCCAGCTCATGAACTCGTGCTCAAGATCCCAAACAAGGCAGCTCGTAAAAAAAAAATATGACCTTGGCTCAATCCATGATTCGTTTCAAAATGAGTTTGAGTCTTCCATTAGCTAAATTGAGACAAATCGAGCCCATGAGCGACTCGATCCATTTGTCGCTGCTAATTATGCCCTAATGCAGGTTCATGTGTAACTTTGTTAAGCAATTTCGCATACTATGAAAGTAGTCAAAATACTATGCTTGCATGTGTGTGCATGGTTAACGAGAAATGGGGGCAATTAAGGATAAGGGGGGAACAACATGGGACATTGGGTAGAATCTAAAACTTTGAATAAGATTTTCTAGTATTGAGATTTGCCGATCCCGTAATTAATACTATCGGCCCATTGATACGCAAATTGTTTACGTGGATTTGCAATAATGTTGACTTGTAAGAAATATCGAAACTGTCTCCTATCTTTAAACAAGCAAGCTTTCTTTATATCATTCCATTAACATTAATGGAGTTTTATAGGTATCCAAACTAAAAGAGATTAAAAAAATAAAAAAATAAAGAGATTTGTTTTTACATGTCTAAGCCGGCATAGGCAAGGTAAGACCATTTTTCTGTTCTCCGCTTCTAACTAGGTAGAATAGAATAAATATGAATAAATGATCAATATACTTCTTTCAATTTTTTGATTTCTTCAAGAGTTATTAAATGACTTGTCACAGTACTCAAGAAGAAAGAGCATTTGTTGGAGGCTGTAAGCGTGCCTTGGAGCCTCCACGTCTAACTTAGCTCAAGTAGTAAAAGCAAAAAGTGCTCGAATTTCATTGGGGAAACCACGATAGAAGATAGAGATATTTCCATTTCTTCATTAAAGTCATCTCTTGTGAATGGAGACTTCTCTAGGTGTATGGTTTTTCATTTGTTATCATAATTTAACAAGGATCAAACAGTAACAAAATCATCAAATTAACAACTGAAATGTTGAATCGTAAAATTCAAGGACTAAAATACTACATTCTCAAAACTTTTAACTTTTTAGTGCAATTACTCGGATTTTGATGCATATGCACATTAGATGTCCCATTCATCACTTTATCTACACAAGAGTGCAATGAATCTGGGCATCCAAAATCTTGGGTTTCTCTTTTTCATGAAAAAAGTGTAATTCATTGAGAACCCATGCTTGCGTAGGGGCTATGCACCATATCACTTTCGTATGGACAATCAGCGAAGCCCATGAAATTTGCATTAACTAGACAGGTGAATGTACAAGCAACTTAGGGAGCAAAGTGGGCGACATTACGATTTGTCCACTTTCATTGGACTCGTATAAAGTCAAAACAGTCAAACAATTTCCAGAAAAGACAAACGAAAAGAATCTTTTTATAAAATACGAAACTAGATCGACAGTATAAAGATTAGTCGTACTAGTTGGTAACACATTATCGTGAGCATATAGGATGCAGAAAAATTTAAAATTTTTCCAAAACTATACTGGTCCAATTTCACACTTTTTAAGGGTAAGGGACACTTGGATCGAGCCTTTGCCTCGTCGTGCCAGACTACTCGAACTTTGATCTTTTAACATATTCGAACACCTCTATTTCTAAATATATAAAATTGTTCAAAACCCTTCCCAAGGTATACCTAAATTAATCGACTGGCTGCTGCAGGCATATAGGGCTGTGCATACAAAAATTAAATTATTGGTCAAGCATTGTTAGCAGAAAAAGGAACAATGCACCCATATCCAGTTATGATATAGAAAACACCCATCAAACACGCCGTGAGAGTGATGAGTTTTCATCACCCAAATTTGGGTTTCAGGCCATTGCAACTGGACTCAAAACCAAATAAAACCTTATATATAATAATGCAATGATATGCTAGAATCTAGTCAATTTTTAATTAAGTAGATGTCTAGCCATGTCAACGAGTCGAGTCGAGCCACGAGCTAAAACTCAAAGCTCGGGCTCGGCTCGAGCAAAATATGTCCAAGCTTTTTTGGGGCCTTGCTCGGCCAAAAAAATAATGCTTGGCCCGAGCTTTCGACTCGAGCCTTAGCGAGCCGAGCTGACTCTTTTTTTTTTTAATTCGTTATAAATCTATAATTTCTTATAATGTATTTAAAATTTGTGCAATTTATACGTGTTATTAACAATAACTAAATATTAATATATATATATATAAAATACAATTAAACTTTAAAAAAATTAATTTTTTTTTTATATATTACGTAGTCACGGGCCGATGACGAGCCCCAACGGGCCCGGACCCACCTCGAGCCGAAACCCCAAAATGGGGCTCGACCCGAGCCTCGGCTCAGTGGAACTGAGCCCGAGTCGACAAGTTTTTTTCCCATTAATTTCAATTTTATTATTATTATTTAGATGCAATATATTACTAAGCATTGTAGCCTCGGGTTCCCCCAAATATATACAAGTCTAGGATAAGATTAGGTATGATAGAGTATTACAAGTTCTCCGTATATTAATCTTTTAGGTTTTGACTTCTTAAAATATAAGAAATATTTGACCATTAACTCCAACTTATTGTTCAATTAGCAAGTTGGTCAAAACTTTTTAAAAAGGGACATGTGGGTGCTCTCCAGCATTTCTATTTGGTTGAACAATCAATTTCTAAAGAATGACACCGTTGAAATCTCCGTTAGAGTTTGTTTGTGAAGTGTTTATAAAAAATAAAATAAAAAGATGAAAAAAAAATGATAGTACCTATAAAATATGTTGATGAATATATATACATACTCCAATATGATGAACTTAAGTTGTTCTTGATATATAGATCTTTGATGCATTATTCAGGTCACAACGAGGTTGGTTGTGAGGTGGGGCAGTAGTAGTGGTCGACTGGTCGTGATTTGGTGGGGATTATGAGTTGTATTGGACGAGTGAGGTTGGGAAAGAAGATCATTCTTTCTTTCTTTTTAATTTCTCTTTGTAAATTGTAAATATATTTGTAATTTTTTTAAAATAAAGATTTAGGTTTTCAACTACAATTTTTCGTTTGTTTTTTATTAAGCCCCTGTTTGGTAACCATTAAATTTTTCATTCTCATTTTTCTATTCATTTTCAACTACACATTCTTCAATAAAATAATATTTTCTATCACATCATTAACTTTTCCTTCTTTTTCAACCACAAATTCTACATAAATCTACTATTCCAGAATACATTCTTTCAAAATAATGTGGATCAAACACACCCTCAATTTCCACCAAAGATCCTCATTGTCTTTAGATAGAAACCGTGATAAGAATTATACATTTGATGAATTACATTCTTTCAAAATAATGTGGATTAAACACACCCTAAGTATCCTACTGTATCTTTTCTTTAAAACTCTTTGGAACCAAGCACTTTTCCTTGATCTTCAAAAACCTTCTTTTCTTTCTTTATAAAACTTTGAGAGAATTTTTGAGATAAAATGATAAGGAATCTCATAATTTTGATGAAATGGTTGTGAAATTCGATTGCGCATATGGACATCCTTAAACATGATGAAAAAGTCACATTTTGATCTCAACGTGCAAATGAAGGGTCCCGAACTCTACACTATTGAATACCCATTAACCTCTATATTCATTTCATTTTAAACCAAATAAAAACCATATTTTGACCCTTAATTTCTGCTGGAACATACCTGACCCCTCATCTTAGCAAAAATAATTTTGCCAAACAGTCCCTTAGTCACGTAAATCTCCAATAGTAGAAAATACCATAAAATTAACCTTTAACCATCATTTCATGATTGAAAACTTACGAAACTTATACCATTGGATTCTTATATTTTTATCATTCATTCTTCATGTCTTTATTTCCGAAATCTCAACTTCACTTGAACTATCTCAGACTGTCCCGAACTGTACAAAAAATCTCAAACAAACCTTAAAAAGTCCAGAATAATTTCTAATGCTTATTCTCGTTATTAAAAATATTATTCTTTTAAACTAAACTTCATTACTCACACTTCAAAATTCGTGAACCCGTGAAATGATGATTTTACTCTTCTGGCCTAAATCGTCCCGATCTATCAAACCACAAGTCTCTATATGGCTAAAAATACTTAAAATCATTCTATGATGATCATATAAATTTTATTTTCTCTAAAAATGAATATTTTTCTTATTTACATCTAAGTCCTCAAACTTTCAAGATGTTGCACTTAGTCCTTAATTTTTCTTGAAATTTCGATCTAAACCTAAATTATTTATTACCATGCAACAACCACTACAATGCATATAAGTCATTTTATCATATATTATATTCAAAATCTCTTAAATATTACAGCTCCTCCCCTCCCTATATTCTTTCTTATATTTGGTTTTCAACGAATATTGCATCATAGGTTCTTCGGGTTCTTGAGATAGTGAAGTTTGGCCATCAGAACCAAATTTGTAGCTTAAGTCCTTCGAGTCAAAATTGCAGTCAAGGTCCTTCAAATTAAAATTGCATCTTTGGGACTTCAAATCAAAATTGTAGTTTAAGTCCTTCGAGTCAAAATTGCACTCAAGTTCCTTCAAATCAAAATCGCATCTTTGGTACTTCGAATCAAAATTGTAGCTTTGGTCCTCTGAATCAAAATTGCAGCTTTGTTGACCGAATGAAAATTAAAACAACAATCCCAATACAAATATAAACCTTAAATCTATTGCAATCAAAGGGGGAAATAGGAAGTCGTAATCTACCCCCTTTAATACATGACTCGATCAAACAATACATAATCACCACAAACGTTTCAAGGCAGTAATTTTATTCAACAACAAAAGCATCATTAATCCAATAACAAATAAATCACATAATCCTAACATTGTTGTTACGAACATATAAAATAGACTTTTTACATTCAATAAGCAATCAAAATTTGAACTCTGATACCATTTGTTGTAATCAAATTCTACATACCACCATTTATTGATATGGGATGCCAAAATCGAAAAATTGGATTAATTGCTAATTAGTAGTAATTGAAATTCTAAAATTTTGATAAATTAGACACATAGGTGTTTAGTACGTTACACTTGAAGCATGCTTTATATTTTACTTGATCAATGTAACCTTGAACCTCCAAGTCTTCTTTGACATTCTTCCAAGATCTCCAAGAACTCTACACTTTCTATCTCTATATTTTTCCTAATCAAATAATGAGAATTGAAAGATTTGTTTTTTCATTTAAGAGATCAGAATTTAATATAAAGGTATATTGAGGTAAAAAAATATATATATATATAAAACAATGACACATTCATTTTCTTCTTCCTCCATTTCCCTTTATTACAAACAATCCAATCTTAAAAATTGAAATATATCTAGTCAACATGGATTCATGTTGTTCATTCCAAAATGTATACTCAATTTTATTATCAAAGTCAAAGATGAATTTTAATATCAAAGTCAAGTCTATTATCCACTCAATATTAAGGTACTACGTTCAATAGAACCAATACATTTCTAACCTTGCTAGAAAACTATAAATAGTTTTTTCCATTTGTTTCATGTGGAGACACGTTCTAGATGCAAAACACATTTTTCATCAATAGATTCTGAAGATTTGTGGCTAGAATTTGGGATTTGGAGGCGGAATACCATAACTTTGTTGTTCAGATTGATTATCTTCGTCAACTTTGCACAGTCCTTGAGGTCTAATGGTTGCTTGGATGAGTTATGCACATCGAATACTTCTTGTTCATTCTCTATCCTCTAGATCAGCACAAATTTCTTCATGTTGATCAAGGTTCGATATGTTACTAAGGATGGTCCATCCAGGATCACTATAATATCTCTGTCCTCTTCTATGTCGAGTAATATGGTTGCTTAGATGGGATATGCATGTTGAATACTTCTTATTCAATCTCCACCCTCAAGATCAGCTCACATTTCTCAATGTTGATCGATTTTCGATCTGTTACTAAGCATGGTTGATCCAAGATCACTATAATATCTTGGTCGTCTTCTATGTCGAGTACTATGAAATTGGTTGGGAATATAAACGTTCATACTTTGATGGGCACATCGTCACCTTGCCCCTTGGATGCTTAATTGTTCTATCAATAAACTGTAGTAACATCATTATTGCTTTGACTTCTTGTAATCCCAATTTTTTGTATGCGATAAAGGCTTAAAGTTAATACCAGCACCTGTATTTTCACAACTTAAGCACTCGATTTATAATATCAATTCAATCTATGGACAAAATGTAAGCTCACATTAATACAAAAAAATTATTAAAACTAAATTAATATTTTATTTCATAATGCCACAACGGGCAAACACTTATCCAATAGAAAGTGGGATCGACCTCTAGGACAAATAGCTCGAGATCAAACTATTATGAATCCTTCGTAGAATAGACAAAATAAAATCTTAAGTTCGAAAGAGAAAAATAAAAAATGATAAACGAAAAATAAAACTAAATAGTCCAACGGTCACTACCTTGTGATCTGGCAATAAAGTCGCGGCCTATCACGATGTAAAACATCTTTTCTACTTTCAACTGAAGAGTTCACAGCTGCAACACTTAACCTTGCGGCTGGAATCTATGCTCTGGATGAGGCAGAAAGCCTCTTGCATTCAGACTACTTTTCATCCATTTTTTTTTTTTTTTAACACGTCTTCTTGTTGTAATAATGTTGAACAAATACAACAACAAATTCGGAATGAAAATTACCCTTTTCTTTTGCAAGGATCACACGTCGCGTGGCACCTATTTGTACCATTTGCAGTATCTACGAAGGAATGCTTCTTTTTCGTTTATTTATAATACTATTTTTGGTAACTTAATGTCTCCGATGTAGTCTCCTTTTGTTCGTTAATATGTACTAAGAATAATATTAATTTTTTTCTTAAAACCTTCTTCACATTAATTGAATATATGCAAGTAGATTATAATCTTAATCACTGAAATTATCACATATCTTTAAATATCTTTGCACGTGTGGAATTATGTAAATTTATCAACACTGAATTATGTCTGGATATGGAATGAAATGTATTGATCGAAAGTGATCATTTTAGTTTCTTTTTCGCCATATATTCTGTCACACATAATTTTAAACTTTTTTATTTTATTCATTATCGGCCTAATTCCCATTCGCTTATTGAAACCTTCGATAACATTCTAATCAGAATTTGGATTAATCAAGAAAGGAAACAATTATCAAAGTTAGTTCTTATTGATTTATTGAGAAATAGTTCATCAACTTTCCACACAATATTTAGCCAACCTTTGGCACAATTGAAACTTTGTAATGCTCATCAACAAAAACCCAAACTCGATTACAACATAAATCGTGAGTTACATAAACGTCTGGAGATACGATCACAACAGTCACCAATGGATTGTCTTTCTCAATGATCTTCTTAGCTTGTTTTCCATCCATACCAAGTATATTAGGCCACATGGTTTTGTATCCTATATAGAAATATTGTAACAAAATAAAATGGACTGTTCTAAATTATAAAGAAAAGTATAATATGCTCAATATTCAAAAAGGGCCATAACCCACGTGTTAAAATTTCAATTATTTTAACTTTATATTAATATGCATAAATGAATAGGACATGAACTCGATCACCTGTACCGCAGAAGTCACCATCATTCAACAATCCAGTCTCACAAGGTGGATAAGGTAGTCGATGAGACATTTTTAAATAAGTTTTTTCTGTGTGTTGATGATTAGTGCCTATTTTAGCACAATAATTTTAAGGCCCCAGATACCAGAATAAGAATTATCCAAATTAATTTTTGAATCACTATGTATGGAATCTAGAATAGGACTCGGGATATTAATTTATTTTGTTTCAAATGAAAAATAAGGGTATGTAAAACACCTTTAACATGTTTATTACGTACATTATTTGGATGGGTAGCTTACTAATTTTGTAACTGCCAAGTTCGATAACCGCACGTGCAAAAATTGCGAAAAGTAATAAAATTGTGAACCATTAATCGCAATTTTTGGATTAATACGAGGGCTATGTCCCTCTTGAATATCAAATTCATCACAATTTCATAATTCTCTACAATCTTATTACTTATTCGATATCGTACACTTGCAATAGAAAAATGCAACAAGTTTTTGACATTGTTGTTGTGAACTATATAAATTTAATCTTACATTATTTTTTTGACTTTTATTTAATTAGTTTAAATTGCTTTTTCTCATAGATAAAAAGGTGTTCCTTGTATGCTCCGTTTCCAAGATGACAACCTTGAACGTTTGATACGAAAAAACACATACCTTCAAACAAAATTCAAGGAACACAAACGGAAAAAGGAATATCAAATGGTAGAAGAGCAATACAGAATAAATCGCAAGAGTAGCGGAACCGCAAAATTAACAACGCAAACAAGTTGAGATCGATAAAGTAGACTTGCTAGTTTCAATGTTCTTTACTCCTACAGCAACACTCTAGCACTCCAATATTGTATAACCAAATTTTAGATAGAATAACTTTCCGATTAGGGCTTATTTGATCAATTTGACCACCAATACCCTTCAGTTCTATGAGTTATCTCACGAAACTTCAAACTCGCAAATTTCAAAATTCCTCAAGAATTGCCAAAACTTTCAATTTACAAGGATCAATGAAGATGCAATCAAGGTTTGTTTATTTTCGTATAAATTAAGACATGCAGCTTTGGAGTGGTTGGTTTACGAGCCACATGACAGTATTACAACTTGGGAGGACTTAGCAAGGAAATTTTGCAATAAATTCTTCTCACCAACAAAAGTAGCAAAAATCCGACTGGAAATCCAGACATCCCAACAACACGAAGGTAAAAGATATGATAAAGTTTGGAACGTGTTTAAGGAGTTGTTGAGGAAGTGTCCAAATAATGGGATAAGCAAGGGCAATCAGGTAGAGTGTTCCTACACCGTACTTTCAGCGGTGGCTAAATCTTAAGCGGATTCTTTAGCAAACAGATCCATAGTCGGTAAATCAGTACAATAATGTTTGGACTTATTCAAGTTGATTGCAACTAAACATTCTACGTTTTCATCAGAGCGAGCAGTCTTGAAGAAAATAGCTGGAATTCATGAGCTGGACAACAACGCGTCCACCAATGCGCATATTTTTGCTTTGACAAGTAGGTGCAGTTATTGGTAAAATCTCAAAAAAGGAGCAAATGCAGTGATAGTTTGGTATGTGAGAATTATGGAGCCAATCACGTTTTATAAAATCGCTTGTTGTTAGCCTTTCGAGAAAATTAAATTACATTCAAAATGGTTCTTGACCTTTCAACTATGTGGACAAACATATAATCTAAGTTAGAAGCAACACCTGAACTTTAGATGGTCTGGTGATCAACAATAAAAGAGCAGTTCAAATCATTCCAAGTAAGGAAAAAACCAAGTTTGGGAGATATGTTTTAGCATTATATGCAGAAAATAGATAAATTATTCCAGCAAACTTGAACAAATTTTCAAAATCAGCGAGCATCTATTAAGAAGTTGGAAACACAAATTTGTCAGATAGCTCAGTAATTTGCAGAACGTACACCAAGAACATTGTTAAGCAATATAATGACTAATTCGAAGGAGCAAGGCAAGTTATAACAACCAGAAGTAGAGTGCAACTACCAAAGATCAATGTGAAAATACTAGAAATAAAAAATGAGCAGGAAGATATTGATGAAGCCAAATGGAAGAAAAAGCTATACCAGCCATAGTTAAGAAGAAAGAAAGAAAAGTTACAACACAGTTAGAGCATGAAGTCCGATCAAGGTTTCGTGCCACCAATTCTTTTTCCTCAAAGGTCACAGAAGAAGAAGTTAGAGAAATAGCTTGCAAAATTTTGTAGAGATTTTCAAGAAGTTTCATATTAATATTTCTTTTGCAGATGCATCAACACAAATGTCCTCTATGCTAAGTTTTTGAAGGAAATTCTTTCTAATAAAGAAAAATTGGAAAAACATGAAACGGTTTGTATGAACGAGGAATGCAATACAATTATCCTAAAGTAGCTACATTCTAGATTAAAAGATATAGGAAGTTTCGTTGTACCTTCCATAGTTCTAATTATTTTGAGCATTTATTAAATGGTTTAGGTTCTAGTTTTAATTTAACACCCATCTCCGTGTATAGATCTCTTAGATTAGGATAAACAAAACAAAATTTTAAGTGATTAGTTGAATTAATGGTTAACAAGCAATTGGTTTGACCCTTACGTGCGGGTCCTTCTCTATGGGCTGACCCATATAGATTGAAGATTTCATTTTGGGCTAGTTTAAAGCCAAAGTAGTTCACTTAAACCAATAGTCATCTCATCGAGGCCCTGTCCATTTAATCCTAAGGTGCAACAACTACCCAAACCCTAAAAAGCTTGGCCCAAGGGTTTGGGTACTAATTTTATAGGGTGCAGAGCCCTAATTTTGAAAATAAGACTAACCCATCCAGTCCATTGCGGTCCCTAGTGTACGAAGCATTAAGATAGGCAACTCTTTTCTTTTAAGTAATACTACCTATCTAGATTGCAGCCACCAACATAAATTAAGGAGATCACAAGCTTTTTTAAACATGTAAGGTCTATAGAAGGTTCATCAAGGATTTTTCAAAGATCACAAAGCCTCTTTGCAACCTGTTGGAGAAAGATTTGTCGTTTAACTATTCTGATGAATGTCTAAATACTTTAACACTTTTAAAAAAAGGTTAATAACTACACCAATTATAGTTACACTGGATTGGAATTACCCTTCGAGCTAATGTTTGATGCCAGTGAATATGCCACAGGGACAACTCTGAACAATGCAAGGAAAAATATTACATTTCATATACTATGCTAGCAAAACTTTGACAGATGCTTCGATCAGGGTTAATTACCTGGTTGGTCACTGAATTTTGTATAAGGTTTCCAGGAGATCAATAAATTTCAAAAGTTTTTCCATTAGTTATTGAACTTTATAAAAGTTTTTCCATTAGTCACTGAGTGATGAATGATGTTACATTTTGTAAAGTTCAGTGAGTAATAAGGAAACTTTTGAAGTTCTTGGTGATGTATGTGATTACATTTATAAAGTCCAGTAACTAATGAAAAAACTTTTGAAGTTCAGTAACCCGTTGGAAGTCTTACGCAAAGTTCAGTGACCTATTATGTAATTTATTAGTCTTTATATGATAATCGATAGGGTTGTCTGTTAACCTCTCTAAAATCAAAGAGGCAATAGTGGTCGATGCAACTAACTATTCTGGAGAGAACCCCTTCAACATTGATCACTTCATAGTAATCAACTTTGAAATTCATATACATTTTCAACTAAGAATCTTATAGATTTTTGGTTTTTTATTCAGATGTGTCTTGATGTAAAGACGATCAAAGCTAAAGTAGCCCATAGAACTATCCTCTATTACCTCATTGATATTAGAGAGTCAGCAGACAACCTTGCCAGTGATATCCTTACGATAAAAGGCTATTCTTTTTCTAAGTTTGGGGATACTAGAGAGAATAAAATTGTAGGAGTGGGAATACAGAGAAAAAAAGAAATAAGAAAGAAAAAGACTAAAAAAATATAAAGATTGCTTAGTTACCTGATTGGTAATTGAATTTTGCACAAGGCTTTCAGGGGATCATTGTACTTCAAAAGTTTTTCCATTAGTCATTAAATTTTACAAAAGTTTCCCCTTTAGTCATTGAATGATGGATAATATTACATTTTGTAAAGTTTAGTGAGTAACAGGGAAACTTTTGAAGTTTCCAGTGATGAATAAGATTACATTTGTAAAGTTCAGTGACTAACATGTAAACCTTTGAAGTTCAATTACATAAAGTTCAGTGACCAATCAAGTAATTAACCCGCTTAGATCAATTATGCCAAAGCTGAAAAGGAGATGTTAGCAGTGGTATTTACTTTTGAAAAATTTTGCTCCTATCTGATTGGGTCATAGGTAATGGTCTACACAGATCATGCAGCTTTGAAATACTTGTTTAGGAAGAAAGATGACAAACCCAGACTCATTAGATGGGTGATATTGCTACAAGAATTTAAGAAGGAGATTCGCGATTAAAAAAAGTCATAAAATCTGGTAGCATATCACTTATCAAGGTTAAAGCTGATAAAAAAGGTAGATGGGGATAGAGATTATTGATATATTTCCAAATGAGCAAATAATTCATTTGGAGGAGTTACCATGGTAAGCAAACATTGTCAAATGTTTGGCCAGTGGTTATGTGAATGGGGACTTATCTTTTTAATAAAAAGAAAAAAGTTTCTCTATGAAACTAAATTATATTATTGAGATGATCCACACCTGTATCAAAGAGGGACAAATCATATCATCTGACTATGTATACAAAAGTTGAGATGAAACCATTTTTGGTAGGATTTATTCATCAGCTTATGGAGGACAATTGGTCCCCACGAGAACAACAATGAAGGTGCTTTAAAACGGTTTCTATTGGCCAACATTGTTTCAAGATTGTAGATAACATATCAACTCATCATGGATACCACTAAAGAACATATTAGAGATGGAGATTTTTTATGTCTAGGTTATTGATTTCATGGGATCTTTTCTCCAATCATACCAATCTTTACATCATAATAACGATGGACTATGTCTTAAAGTGGGTGGAACCATGGACGGACGCAGGTGGTGGCCTGGGGGTCTCATGACCCCCCAACTTTGCTCCCTCTTTTTTTTTTACCATTAAATTTTCTATGTTTTATTATGAGATGTGAAACGAAATCGAAATATTGCATTCTTAATACCATTTTGCAGTACTCACGATCTAGTTTTTATGTCGCTAACAGCGTACAAAACGACCAATCATTGCATTCTTAATACCATTTCGAAGTATTCACGGTCTAGTTTTCTACGTCATTAATGGCTTACGAAAGGATCAATCGTAGCAAATGTTATGACTTGTCAAAATAGGCCGTTCAAAATTAGTATTTCGAAAATTTCGATAACATGCTAACTTTAAAAATTTTTCAACCATCGTACGATAATCGAATTCACAAACTACTTATGTCATCTC
Source organism: Fraxinus cuspidata (assembly GCA_903798385.1). Lineage (NCBI taxonomy): Eukaryota > Viridiplantae > Streptophyta > Magnoliopsida > Lamiales > Oleaceae > Fraxinus > Fraxinus cuspidata. Next base: position 1,915 of record CAIGRP010074583.1, on the reverse strand, counting down.
AAAACTTATTTCGAGAACTATATTATAGGCATATCGAATAGTCCAAACAAATATCGAAAATAGTTTAAAGATACGTTAAACGTGAGTTTTAAAGAAAGACATCTAACTCGCATTTTCTTTTAAAAAAATTCAATTAACTCATTAACTTTTATTATTTTTGCGATACAAATTTCTCAATGTAATTTTCATCACTTTGTTAGGAAATTTTATATGGAATATGACATAATTTTTTTTTTTTTTGAAATGTTACATCCGAAAAAGTCATATCCCATGCAAATTTTTTAAATGCAAAATTACATGGGGTTTGATTTTTCTGGACGTAAATTTTCGATTTCAAAATTTCTCAACTTCTTTGCAAGTTCGATTATGCCCCCACTAACTTTAAACTTCTGCGTCCGCCCTTAGGTGGAACCTAAGGACTTTCCTACTAATGATGTAAAGGTGGTTGTTGAAGTTAGAATATTCAATATTATTGAACACCTCGAGCTATGATAAGTGACGGTGGAATTCACTTCTACAATCGATTATTCAAAGCAGTGCTTTACAAATATGGGTTACAACATCGAACAATCATGGCATATCATCCTCAAACAAGTGGATAGGTTGAGACTTTAAAGAGACAACTGAAAAGGATCTTGGAACTCACTGTGAATGTATCTCGTAAGGATTGATCCAAAAATAATATAATGCATTAAGGGCGTATCACATCACTTTCAAGACACCAATTGAAATGTTACCATACCTTATGGTGTTTGAAAAAGCATGCCACTTACTAGTGGAATTCCAGCACATTGCATATTGGGCACTAAAGCAACTGAATATAGATTTCAAAAATGCTGGAAAAACAATAATATTACAGTTACATGAATTGGAAGAATTCTGAAGAAAGTCATATGATAGAGCATCCATCTGTCAAGAAAGAGCAAAGTAATGGCATTACAAGAATATTCAACGAGTTTTCATGGTTGGGGATCAAGTACTCTTGTACAACTCGAGATTGAAATTGTTTCTACGAAAGCTGGAGTTAAGATGATATGGACCTTTAATGGTATTTTAAGTGTTATTATATTCCATTCATATCCCAATTCGATCCGTTTAATACCCCTTTGGTGTCATTGACATAACAAATGTCGTNGACCTTTAATGGTATTTTAAGTGTTATTATATTCCATTCATATCCCAATTCCATCCATTTAATACCCCTTTGGTGTCATTGACATAACAAATGTCGTTTCTAGTCTAACTCTTTCTATTTCTTTTCTATATATGGATTATCCTAATATGCTATTGAATTATATCATCCAAAAAAGGAAATTTTAAAGTTAATGTGCAATGTGTCAAGCATTATGTGGACGACTTAGCTACAACAAAGTACACCCTTGATATTGAAGATCTGGAGTGATCATGGCAAAAAGTCAAGCTAGAGACTATAAATTAAGAACAAAAGAGTGGAAAATCAATTTCTAAACCCTAATGTTTTTAAATTTGAGCAATTATACTACATAAACTATTTTAGGATTGCATATGCACATTTTTCATATTTAACAAATGGTTGAACTTGGGTCAATCGTGGTTGTAAACCTGTGGTCGAACCATGGTGGCCCGGAATCTCTACATGACGAGATCAGATCGTGGGTATGCAACCCTCAGTTGACTTTCGATGGGTTCCGACTTGTCAAAAATTAATTTTTAAAAATTATAGTGGGTTGCAAACCCTCGGTTGGCGTAATGCCCTATATGCCATAAGCAATTCACTAATTGTTGTATACAATTTAAAAATAAAATAAAATTTACAACATAAAAAAAATTGGAATGGGGCTTTTCAATTCAATTTATTCTTCAAACTTCCCCAATTCCTTCCAGGAAATTTGGCCAAATAGTCTTGGACAAATAAATGGCCTTTGACCAACATTAA
>CAIGRP010074582.1:0-12003 GCA_903798385.1 Fraxinus cuspidata | reverse complement strand
AATTAAAATGGTAACTAATGATCAAATCATATTTTGTTTTCTAAGTGAAATTTTAATAAATAAAAAAATAAACTATTAAATAAAATAATAAACTCAAATTTAAAACTGTAGTTAAGATTATGAGATTGAATAGTTAGGATTTTCAATTTCACTTAGGTTATTTATCATACATTTAGTCCAAGTCATTCAACCATTTTTCATACGTACCAATGATCGAATTAATCTCATATAGTTAGTGATCTCTTTCAAGCAACACTAATCATATTCATATGCCTGAACTTATTAAATCTCTATAGAAATTCACACACGTATGAACGCATTTATCTATATGAATTCAACAAAGATCGCATAACTTATAATTATCTCTCGATCTCTTTAATATCTATGTTAATTATTGCACGTGAGTTAGAATTATACATCATCTCTCCGTCTCAATATTATTTCTAAATCAATTAATTATTTTGCAAACAAATAATAGCATTAAATATACAATAATTAATTAATAAGTATTAAAATGACATAAAAATCTTGAAATTAAATATATAATAAAAACTTTAAGTTACATCATCCATCCTAATATAAAATATTTAGTCACTCATAACATTGAAATTAAACACGCAAAAGTGGAAAGACGTCACAAAAAATTGACGGAACGAGAATAATATCCAAATTATGTGTTGCCGGCCAATTTTTGTTTGTTTGCGTGTGTATATATTCAATTGTTTTCTTATCTGTTATCTTCCAAATTCAGCCTCTGTTTTTCAACTCTCCAAGCCGTAATATTTGACTTAATTCTTCTCCTCTTTTTTTTTTTTTTTTTGAGTGTGTTTCCTCATGTATCGGTGTGTATAAATATTCTCCATTTTTCAATGCATGAATGTGTGTATTTATAAATCAAAAGTGGATGCCTCCAGTTCTTCAATCTTTCCAAATTGCCGCCGTTTATTCCCCCTCCTTTTTCTGCGTGTGTATCTATCATTTATATATTCCAGTCCCTACAATTTTAAAATCCCAAGTTGAGGCCCAGTAAATTTCAATACACAATTAAATTAATTCTTCTTTCCAAGTCCTTAATTCTCTTATGTAACACTCTCAATTCTTTTATGTAACGCAAGTTGATCCTTAAAACAATTTTATTTGTGCAGACCATGCCAATTTAGTCCTCGTACTTTGGATTTTGCCATTTTTCGCTATTTTGCATTCTTTTCTTCAAGTCTTCATTAAACATAAAATTTTACCTACGAAATACAATATAACATAAATTAGGTAGAATTTAATTAGAAAGACAATAAATATTATGATTTAACGCCACAAATAAGTATAAAAACTACACTTATCAAGCACCATTAAACAATTACTTATAGAGATTCCGATAATTTACAATCAATTATTACTACAAATTGCTCACAAAGAACAATGTTAACTGAGTTCTTTCACACAAATATTACAAATGAAAAAGCCAAAACTCTTTTGTATAGAGATTTTCCTTCTTATTTTGTATGGGATGCAAATCAACGAATATGGACTAGTAGAAAAAAATGTATTCTGTAGAATAGTTGCAGTACTACCATCTAAAGGTAAAAGGTATTACTTACGTCTTTTGCTAAATCACGTTGGATGACCAACTTCTTTTGAAAATTTAAGAATGGGGAATGGTGTATTGTCATCTACATTTCGAGAAGCAGCTCTTTTGCATGGTTTATTAAGTGAAGATAATAATTGTGAGTCATGTTTATCAGAAGCAATTGTTAATTAGTTGTCCCTTTCATTGCGTAGGTTATTTGATACCATATTAACCTTGTGTAGTCCTAATAAGCCACGTTCTTTATGGAACAAATTTAAAAATTGTATGTTTGAGGATTTTATACTACAGGGTATGTCACTAATTTCAGTTGAAATAAAACCATTACAATGTATTAATTCTATATTTGAACCATTAAACAAAAGTATAAATGAGTACGAATTTTTTTCGTTTCGTTTAGAATCAGCATGGAAGAAGATGAAAAATTGGCTATCATGATTGCTGAAGAAATGAGAAATACTAATGATCAAAATAATAGTTTCGACACAAGCACTTCGAATAATCGAATAAAGAATAACAGTATGCTTATAACATAATTTTACACCATGTTGTAAGTGATAAAAGTGGCATGTTTTTTGTTGATGGACTTGGTGGAACAGGCAAAACATATTTGTACAAAACCTTGTTAGTGTACGATCAAAAAATCTAATCTCTCTAGCTACAGCTTCTTCTGGAGTCTCTGCCTCCTTATTACCAAATGGTAGAACTGCACATTCAAGGTTTAAATTTCCTCTAGAAATGATTGAAAATATTTGTTCAATCAGTAAACAGACTGCATTAGCAGATCTTTTCAGAATGACTAAACTAATCATATAGGATGAGGCACCAATGGTAAATCATTACACTATTGAAGTTTCAGATAAAATAATAGATATTAATGAACAAGATATACCATTTGGTGGAAAAGTAATTGTATTAGGTGGGGATTTCCATCAAGTTTTACCAATTGTACAAAGACGAAAAAAGGAAGACATATTGAAATCAAGTTTGGTTTTTTCATATTTGTGGCCTTCTTTTATTCATCTACTATTAATTCGAAATATGAGAACTTAATTAGATCCATTGTTTTATAAATATTTACTTAGTATTGGAAATGGAACATGAAAAAAACATTCCCGTTGTATGATTAAACTCACATCTAATATAACAATAATTTTTGAGGATAAAGTCAAATCTCTAAAACCTTTGATTTACATTGTTTTTCTAAATCTAGAAAGTTACATTGACGATTTTAATTAGTATGATTAATAGAGTCATTTTAACACCGAAAAATGAGTATGTTGACCAAATAAACAATATTTAACTGAAAGAAATTCCCGGAAAGAATATATATATTATCGTTTTGATGAAGTAATTGACAAATCCAAACAAAGTATCCAAGAAGATTTTCTAAATACACCACATGAACTTGTATTAAAGGAAAATTGTCCCATTTTATTACTTCTAAATATTAATCCATCTAAAAGTTTGTGCAACGGATCAAGACTCATTTGTTGAATGAAAATTTCAGATATATGATTGTAGCCACAATATTCACACACCAGAAGAGGTCATGGCACATGCCAATGCAATATTCAATTTAGTCCAAACATTATTAATGTCTTTATATTTTTCCTCCGACAGACGACATATAAGGAAACACAGAAACAAACAAATGGAGTTGGACATCATACCTTAACTATCTTGTGCAAACAATGGATAAGTATTTAAACAGTTTACTGTTTATTATAATATTTCATTTTCTTTTTAATTTGATTTTATGTTTATGATGCTAATTCAATCTAACATAAAACTATTTCTTTTATAGGTCAAACTGTAATACATATAATGCTTCATTCTAGAATATCCAATGGAATCAGTTTCATCAGGCCGAATGACTATATACAAACGGAAGATTACAATAGATATTTGTTATAATAAATATTTTTTATGTCCCTGTTCATCATGATACTAATGGATAATCAGAATCGCATGTTCAGACGAGCATTTGGATTTCATCATTATTGAGATCTACATTTTTTGGAGTTCACTTCAACTCTTTGATTGTTGATTATGGAGAAATCAATTTAGACAGAGAAGCTTCAGCTACAGGTTTCTTGTCTTTTTATTTCATCAGTCAATGTGAGATTTCAACCAATTTTTTATTTACATATTAGTTAATTTTTTTTTTTTGGTCATTCATAATAAGTACATTATTGTTACTATTCCTGTTATAATAATGTGGTAGATGAGTGATGTCCTTCACTTTGATAGATTATAGCAATTCGAGCAGTGAGTTAGAGGGGATAAGATGTTCACTGAACTTTATTGAATTAGTGCTATTATTCAAAATATCGACTGTCCTCGATAAGTAATTCTCTGATGTCAAGAGCAATACTTATGTACGAAACATTGTTTTGGTCCGTTTTTTAACTTAAAGAAAGAATCACAGCTAGATACTAATTTTAATGATTTCGTTTATTAAAAACCTGAAAATTTGATAAACTGATTGTTGGCAAAGCTAAAGCCTGTATTCGAGAAAGATGATTCAACCATTGTAGGTAAAATAGGATTCTGTGTATTCAAAAGCTATGGATTTTCAGACACTGAGGGTCTGTTCTCTTTACAATTTTCAAACCGTTTTTTGTTTTCGATTTTCCAAAACAGTGAAAACGTCTTTTCTTTTCCATTTTCGAAACGCATTCTTGAAAATAAGTTAAAAATTTATAAAGAAACTCAAAACGACAAATTTTTCGTTTTGAGTGTTTTCAGTTATAATCAAATCAAATTTTGCAAAATGTGTTTTGAGTGTTTTCAAAACAATTTTTCAAAGTGTCAAAAAGAACATATTTTCAACAATTTCAAAATAAACATTCAAAACACAAAATTCAAAATGAATTCAAAACTTAAAATACAAAATTGAAACGCAAAAAGAACAACTTCTAATTTTCTAGACTGCATGTAAGGAAATTCTAAACGAATGAGTGATGAGTTGGAACTATGCTTCTTATGAAAAGAAGTGTTGTAACACAGAAAGCAATTCCAATCCTCGGTGTATTTAGGTACCTAAGTTAATCTAATTTACGCTTAACACATAATTTTTTTTATATCTATACTATCATGTAGTCAACTATACTATGACACGTGCATTTCACTAGTATTATAAAAAGGACGAATTTAGGGCTACCAGTCCACTTAAAATTTTTCCCTTAAATTTTTTTATACGTGGAAAGAAAATCATGTAATTTTTTTCTTTAAATAGCCATTATTTTAGGAATTAAAATCTAAATTTTAATGTAAATGAAATTTAATAATTAATTTTAACTACGCATTTTATGAATCTCACAACTTGTTAGATGTACATTTTACGAACTTGTATCAAAATTTACTAACATTTAATTTTATTCCCCCATCAAATTGGAGCATAGATTAACACAATTTATTTTTTTTCAATCATTCTACAAGTACAGATTTTTTGACAGACAACACATGACAAGATATTATTGGAATATGAGGAAAAAAATCCAATCGCACACTGCCACATCATCTTCGGCACAAATTTTATAATATTTTTCCTGTACTCAGTGCTCACTGCTTTATCCAATTTTTTTTTTTTTACTACAAATCATAGTTAGCTCTACATGACTTTATTGACAAGCTAATCAAACATCCCTGCACTCGTTGACTTAGAAAGTTTAACTTTCATCATGGTTATAACCTCGAATTTTCGTATCATTATAATATCCATGATTTTGCGTGAGATTAACACCAATTATTTGTTAGAATTTTAATCAACGTTAACATGTCGAATGTCACGTCAAAAATCCACCTAGAATGGATAAGAGGAATCGATTATTCAATGCAAAGAAAGTTATCGTTTTGGCCCATAATTGAATTATATTACTTAATCTAAAAGTTTTAAAGTGTTATATCGTACTATATTTTTATACTATTTAGATATTTTTTGCACGTCCATTCACGTGTGAGTAGAATTTTTTTTTCCACATCAAAGTATAATGCCTGCACATTTTCATTAAATTGGTAATGACGAGACTTGAATTTATAAAATTTGTTTAATATCATGTTGAACTACTTGATTTAAAATTTAAACAACTGGAGAATATTATATATATAGAATTTTTTTAAAAAAATAATCTTCAAAAAACTAGATAGTCGACAAAATGTTCTTTTGTGCTCACTATAATGTATTTTTATAAATGCGACAGTGATCTCGTTGCCACTTAAACTGATACTAAGCATGAATAACATTAAGATAGTACGATAAATCGTGTGATCTATTAATCATGCTAGAATATTAGGTAAAACCTTATTTGTTTCTATTACGGGTGTATTATTTTATCATGTCTTACGTCGGTGGTAGTCAATTGAACATTTAGATGTGAAATATCTTTAATGAAATTATCAATTACTTAGTTGATAGTCATTTATTAACTAAAGAAAACATATATCTAATAAAAAAATGAATGATTCATGTTACATTGTTACTCTTTAAGAAAAGAGTTAAATGTGAAAGAAATTTAAGTCATTTTGGGGTGACATTCTTAATTTCTCGTTAAAATGTAGATCAAATCAATTATGATATGATATAATGAAACGATGACGTGAATATTTTTATTTATTTATTTATTTTTATCTATGAGGTATAACAAAAGGAAAGAGAAAACAAAAATTCTTACCATTTTAAATCAAATTAACCCCTAAATTATTTTATTTAATATCTTTTTGCAACAATAATCCATATCAACCGCATTTGATCTTTGGAAGTGTGTATATATATTTAATACTGAGTATTAAAAAGAGAAGGAAAATCAATTTGTGGAAAGAGGCGGCGTTTCCAACCACGGCTAGCCGGCTCTCCCCAGCCAGCTGAGTAGAGTGGTGACAAGTCACGCGGCGTGGGCGGAAACAACCTTTTCTTTTCATGATGGCGTGTGCAGGCCGGTCTTGACTCGTGATCGGCTTTTTCGATAGCGCGTTCATTTCGAGGCTCTTTAATCCTCGAGGACGTATACTAAAAGGCCGGCAAGCCACATTATTAACTCGTCGGCAGCCCACCAACGCCCTTTTTAATTATTTCTCTGTTTCCGGTTTATCACCTTTTCAATTTTTTTTTCTTCATTTCGGATTTCATTGGCTTTTTGTGCTTTTTCTGCAACTTATTTCGGAGTCACATATTGCATTATTATTTTTTTATTATTTTCTTCTCATCTTGCAATTAACTTGTTGGTTAGGAGTGAATCCAATGATATGAGTGATTTGATCAATTAATCCTAGTTCGAATCCATTTCCCACAATCCATATCAATCCCTTCATTCACGTCATGAATTCTTGGTGGATAAACTCTTGCTCCAAGAATTTTTGTTGCCGAGTAAAGGCCCTTGCAACATCAATTGAAGTAGCAAAAATATTTGAGCTTTCATATATGCCTGCTGATTTTCTTATTTTGTGTGAGGAATGATGATGAGCGCGTTAATAGAAAACACGTACTAAATGCCGTCGAAATTGAAAATTTCTATATTAATTGCACCTGGTACCATCAAATTTTATGAAAAGCTAAAGCCAAGTAAAATCCCTTGCAACGTTGATCCAATTGAGTAGACCAAAGAATGAACAAGGTAGTATAAATATTTGAATTAAAATGGGTAGTCCGTATTGGTCTCAAATCTCTTTCCATGTTCTGATCTTTCCATTTTTTGACCCATTTCTTGGGTAAAATCTCCCGACTATATTTGAAAATGAGTGGGTGGTTGCTGATTTCGATCTTATTGGGATGAAGGATATTTCTTTTGTTGCCCTAATTGGAGTGGAGCACATGAGTACTGTCGCTCTCGTATATGCACGTTGGAGTACTCATTCGGTATTGAGTAAGAAACGGATCATGAGAGCCTTAATAGAAAACACTTACTAAAAGTGGTCGAAATTGAAATTTCCATATTGTTGACGTAATAACATCAAATTTTCTTAAAATGGTCATTTTATACAAAGTTAAAAATAATGAGTTGCACGTACGAATACAAACATACATCAAGAAAGTCCCTATTTGGTGTATATTAAAATTAAATTAAATTAAATCTCAAATCAATGTCAACAATTGTTTTTAACCTCACATTTCATTAACTTTTATTAAAATCTACTAAAAATCTTGATTTTAAAACTTAGTTTACATATAATAAAATTTTTAAATTTTAAATAAAATAATTCGAATAGATTTCATTGTGAGAACGACATATATCAACAGAATATAAAACCAATAAAATGCATATGACAAGAAGTCGTGACGAGATGAAAAAGTTCATTATTGCATTCAATCTACTTATTTAATTAAATATGAAAATGTCACACCCATGGCCAAAAAAAAACTGCAATAATAGTTGAGGACAGAGTTAGAAAAAAATGGTTAGTGGCCAATTACGTGACACAACTTGCTTAATTAATCGTTTATAATTTTTTAAGTATGGACTTTTTGTGTCCATTTCACATAATTATAGTAATTGCAATCCTAATAAATAAGGAAAAAGAAACCATAGACAGTGACTGACACTGTGACAAACGTTGTATTTTATGTTATATTTTGAGCTTAATTGAAGCTATGATTATAAAATAAGTGTTATGAATTTATGAGAACTGAATAAAATATTATTCAATAAAATAATGTGCATGCATATCTCTGATAATTAATAAAAATTAAACTAATTAACTCAAATACCAAATCTTTTAGTTTTGAAGATTCTGCATTTAACTTTATTACTTTGTGTTTAGTGGCTTGTTCGCCCTTAAAAGAAATTGTGGGGGCAAATTATTGTAAATGTTATTCAAAAAAAAAAAAAAAAGAATAAAAAAAAAATAGTTTGTTTAAAATCGTAAAAATTGAATTTATTTATATTTTTCTACAAAAAAAAAAAACATTTTCTTTATTTTTGAATTCGTAAAATATTCATTTTAATATAATTTGTGTTAAAATGTTATAAGAGATCAATAAGACTCCAATTCGGGCAATTCAATGAGATCGAATCAACGTGAATTATGTGCTAATGGAAAGTATTAATATACCTTTTCTCCTTTTTTTTTATATATTATTTGTTACTATTCGATCTCCTATCAAACATGATGTCTGCCTTTACTATTCTCCTTCTCCGTCTTTAACTCGAAGAAGAGGGACAATTTGTTCAATTCATGAAATATTTACAAGTAAAATAATTAATACACACACTATAGAGGCCTTTTATCCTCTCGAAGTTTTGTTATTCCTATCAAAAGTCTCTAGTTACAATGGGTGCATTTGTGCCCCATTTTATTGAGAATGTATTTTATAAAAGTGATTTTTGGGGGGGAATGTGTGGTTAAAAAGCAGAGATAAATTTTGGGTATAAGTGTAAAATTACTTATCGAGAGAATGTACAATTAAAAATAAATTCGAGAAAAATGATTTTTTAAAAAATGATGTTCAAACGTGGGATATGTAAGGAGACATCAATTACGGTTGTGTGCACGTTGAAATTAAAGGGGAGGTTAAGAAAAAAATATTATATTTATTTCTCAAGTACTACCATTATTCCTTCTTTTGCTAGAAGTTCACGATCTTGAACCTCCTACCTTCATGATGCATTGTTCGATTAGGCGAAAAGGAACTTGAATTGTGTCTCAATCTGAATGTGGCCAGATATTTATGATTTTCCGATAAGCTATTGACTTACCAGCCAATTAATTAGACACACAATTGACAAGTTCTTCTTCTTCATTTTTAATTTCCTTTTTGTTTTTTTTAACGAAGTTCATATTTTGCGCTAGATGCTCCTCCTCCTCCTCAAGCATGTTCAATTAAATTTTATAATTTTCAGATCTTTGAACTTTAATTCACGTCATCCTTATTAGATGTATAAAGTCCATATTTTTCTTCCACCAATTTTCTCGGCAAAAAATTCATATTATTTTCCACTTCCCACTCCAATATGCGTACGTAATGGCGTCTCCACATGGACTAGCTGGACTCCTTTCAAAGATCTTAACTCATACAAATGAAATAAATGACTTAATTGGAAGATCAAAATTTTAGGTCAATGTTTCACAATTAATTGATAATCATAAATGACTTAATTAATTACTCTATGGAATTATGAATAATAAGTATTAGAATCTCTATAAGCAATGACGAGTATGTCTCAAGCAAAAGGCCCCACATGTGGGAGACAGGGGCTTTAATGTTTCAGAGCTGCCATAAATGACTCATTTTGAGTTTTTCCAAGCTCACATCATGATTGTTTGAGGCATTATAATACAAAGAAAATGAAGATTTAATAAGGAAAAATTTGGGTTTTCCCTTATTTTGTACTCCATTTTTTTTCTTTATTGGGGTTCATATTTGTGTTTTATCTGGCACATAGGGTTCGATTTTGGATTCTTCTGGTGGTTAAAGAAAGTAGTGGTTTGTGTCAGAATTACTGGGGTGTGCTTATTTTTGGAGGGGTTGACCTAAATTTGGTTTCTGCTTCGTAAATTATATAGTTTCTGCAAGCTTTTCTGTGGACTGAGATTTTGGGTCCTTTTGTTTCAAATGGGCATGCTGGTGGAGTGGTTTCAGGGACAGAGCTAAGCTTCAAGAGGATTTGTTGCATTACAACAAATTATTAATGGCAGATGTCCTGAGAAATTTTTGTACTTCGATTTGTAGTTGAAGTATTCGGGATTTGGTTTCTGCAGTTTTGTGAGTTTTCTTGTAAGGGAAAGGAGCATTTTGAGTGTTTTTTGTATCAAAGATCTGAGTGAAATTGTTTTTTGTACTTCGATTTGTAGTTGAAGTATTCGGGATTTGGTTTCTGCAGTTTTGCGAGTTTTCTTGTAAGGGAAAGGAGCATTTTGAGTGTTTTTTGTATCAAAGATCTGAGTGAAATTGGTGAGAAGTTTGGAATTGGCGTTTTGATTTTGGATCTGCATAGAATTGAATTGCATTGCTGTTAATAGAGGAGTTTTAGCATAGAGGGATTCTGTTCTTCTTGAAATTGTGTTGGTGAAGTACAGTTTTCTTCAATTTTTGCAGAAATGGCTTGTATGAAATTAGGATCCAAAACTGATGCATTCCAGAGGCAGGGGCAGGCCTGGTGCGTTTCTTGATTCTCCAACTTCAGTTTTCTACTTGGATCTAAACTTTTTTTGTTGATTATCTTGAACTTTTGATTATACATATGCTTGAAATGTTTCGTCTGTTTGTTTACTTATTTTGGTTGAAAATGAGCTTATTGATCACAAAGGCAGTTTTATTAATTTGCACATTGTTCTTTAGTCATCATTGTCCCAGCATCTGCATCATGATCAATGTTCTGACCTCAACCATTATGGCCTGTTTAGGGTGGATTCACTTACTTTCAAAAACAGTAAAAAGTTTTGGCTATAATATTGCTCTAATCTACAATACCAAACAGGTTCTTAGAGCTGTTAACTAAGAAGCCACCCTATTCCTCTCTGAAACGATACCCAGGTTATAAGTAACTATATGTATTTAAAACTTGTATCACTTGATTTCTATTATAAAGATGCGTTGTTAGGTGCTCCATTTTCTTTTCCCATTGAGGCCGAACCTAAACCTGTGCTCGAGTGGCCTGTGGAATATCTCTCGTTTCATGATAATCTCTGATTTAGCATTAGTCCAAGGAGGCTTAAACTTTGTAAATCGTAATGAACTCGCTATCAAATTGACTAAATATTATTGGGGCTTCACAGAATCATCAATCATTTTATGGATTTTTCTTTGGGTAACTAGCTAATTAACATGTCATACAGGTTTATCTATAACCCAATTTCCTGAAATATTTTCAAATCTATTTTACTCACTACTTTTTAAAATCATACAAGTTTCACGATGAACATACTTTTTGGCATCCACACGATAAGAGTTAAATTCGTGCTTCTTGTTTCTCCACATCAACATTCTTTGTGTGGAGGGCATTCTATTTACTCTGAATTTGCTAAATTATCAAAACACGATAATTGTCCCTCAAACTTCCCCTTGTTTGTTCTTCTTAACTGTAGGTTTTGCACAACTGGTCTACCAAGTGATATAGTTGTTGAAGTTGGGGAGATGTCCTTCCATCTCCACAAGGTATAATACTTGAAAGTTGATGTAATTTTACTGATTCATATTGCTTAGGTTTCATCTTCAATTTTATATTCTTTTTGATTCTTGGACGGCTATTTGCCATTCATTAGGTGTAAGATCGCAAATCTCTACTGTAATATAAGAAGGCATAATAGGAAGGAAACCATTTTACAAGACCAACCATTCATTTCAAACTGGTTTTATGATTGCCAACCTTTATTTTCTAACTTTTACTGGCAGTAATTTATAATATATGATTGCAGAAATTTACATTTATTCACATCTCAATATATTGTATTAAAATCCAATTATCTATTGTAGTTTCCACTGC
>CAIGRP010074574.1:0-33124 GCA_903798385.1 Fraxinus cuspidata | reverse complement strand
TACCGTATTTATATGATAGATACCGTATTTACAGGTCAGATACCGTATATGCAACATATATCATATATGTAAAACTGATACCGTATATGCAACTTAGTGGATTTACAAATACCGTATATGCAATTAATAGAGATATCGTATTAGCAACTTATCAAAAGAATAGAACAAATAATTTTATTAACTGCAATAAAATAACAGAGCAAATAATTTAAATTGCAGTAAAATAGATTCCAAACTGAGGCATATGCCAAAACAGTTTCCTTAAAACAGATTCGCCTCCTCACCGTACGTGCTTGAGGTTTAATTTAAGCGTCTGCTTCCCAAGATACAACAGTAAAATAGTAGAGTCTGAGCACCACAGTTTTTACTCCAGCGAACTAATTTAGTACCCGAACAATAGCACGACCAAGAAAATCGAAACTAGGAAATTCGACAGAGATACAGTACTGTAAACAATGCAGTATGTAAAACGGTGATTTTTCTCCTTCCTTTTCGTGTGTTTGAATTGTGGAAAAACGGATCTCATTTATAGACTTTTAACTCCCAGAAATCTATCCATTAATTATTAGTGATAACCACATGAGTTTCAAATGTTTCTGATTCCAAAACGTAGGCCCTCCATAGGGGCCAATTTTTGTCAATCCGGTCCGAAATTTGTGTGCGCATGTCGCGCTCGCATACAAGTTCAAGATTCGAAACTTATTTCGATCCATGATTTGCACCCCCATGTGCGCGCACGTGGAGAGAGCCTCTATGCTACACATGATCACACCCTTCGAAAGTGTATTCCTATATAAAGTGGATTTTGCTTTCCTCATTTTTCTATATGGGACAACCATTAATTGGTTTCCTTCCAACACATAAATTTCTTTCAATTGGCATACTTTGAGCTCCAATTTCTCATTTACCCGAACATCATTTTTAGCAAGTAAATATATGATTTCGATATTCTCACCGAGGAAAACACAAATCAACTTTCATATTCCAAAATGAACAATTAGGTCCCACTCAAATTTAGCTCCAAAGTCAGCCACATAGATCCATTTTTCCAACAAAACTTGTTATTCAATCATGGATAGCTAACTTCATATGCTCTCCTTATTCATCAATGAGAGTACGTTCCACTTGGATTGACTTTATTAACTGAAGTAACAGGATTGCAGGAGTAAGGCAATCCTTTTTGATAGGTAAGAAACAAGGATTCCACCGCAGATGAATAAACTCTTGTCATTAATTTGAAGCTAAGCTGGATTTGACCCAGATAAACTTTGATCATGAGACATGGTTTTCTTCATAATTATGAATAAGGAACTATAATGTCTAATTATATATATTACTCTTGAAAGAGGCCGAAGACTGTATAAAACATACATGGAAGGAACGAGACGAAGGAATGGAGAAATTTCTTAGGGAACTTTTTGGAATTTTTCCTTGTAAGAAAGAAGAGCTAGTCAATATTTTTTATTCGGATATTAAAAATTTTCCACTACCAATTTGAAGACCAATTTTTGTTTTTTTAAACATAGAATTACTAACTGTCCCTGAATTCTGGCCCTATAATTTCAATTGCAGCCGTTGAACTTGTCTACCAGAAGCACGTTGATGCCATCCTAGGAACATTGACACTGCAAGAAGCTGCTCAAGTCGTGGAGTTTGATAATGTGATCAAAGACATTCCCATCATGTCCATTACGTCAACATCCTCGTCCACAACACCAGGCTCCAAAAAACTGCTTTCTTTTATTCAGATGACTAACCACATCGACGTGCAAACCCAATGCATCGCCTCCATTGTTGTCCATTTCCGGTGGCGAAAGGTGATTACAGTTTATGAACGCAGCACCAGTTTCACAGCAGATTCCGGGATCATCACTCACCTCTCTGATTCACTCTGGGGAGTCGACTCGTTTGTTGAACACCATATAGCTTTTCCTAGTGCGTCTTCTCTGTCGAATCCCAGAGCCTATGTCAATCAAGAATTAAATAAGATCAAGAGCAAGAGTGTCAGGATTTTCATAGTCATGCATTCTTCTTTGGACTTTGCCGTAATTCTTTTGAAAAGGCAAAGGAATTGGGAATGATGGAAAAAGGTTACGTGTGGATTGTATCTGATGAAATCGCAGGTATTCTTGATTCCATCCCATCGCCTGTTATACTTAATATGCAAGGTGCCATTGGTTTGAAGAACAACTATGAGGACACCAGTGAATCTTTCAGAGAGTTCAGAACCAGGTTTAGAAGAATGTACAGATCAAAATATCCAGAGGAAGAAGAATACTTGAGCCCCAGTTATTACGCACTTTGAGCTTATAATACAACTTGGATCGTTGCCAAGGCCTTGCAGAATTTACAAGGAAAGATTGACTCCAAAGAATTAGTGAAGATTTTTCACAGTAACTTTGAAGTTCTAAGTGGAATAATAAGCTCTAACGATGGTTTTCTTATACAGAATCCAATTTTTCGGATAGTCAATGTGATTGGTAAAAGCTATAGAGAAATAGCGTAGTGGTCATCAGAGTATGGTTCTTCGAGGACCTAATTGAATACAAGGAAATGAAGAAAGGAATTTTTGAAGGTTTAAAAGGGAAACTGAGTTCAATTTACTAGCCTGGCGGCAAGCAAACTGTTCCAAAAGGATGGACTTTAGCTGGTACAGAGAAACCTTTGAGGATAGGAATTCCGGCAAGGGGTGCTTTTAATCAGTTTGTTAATGTTGTGTTTGATCAGTTTGTTAATTTTGTGTTTGATCAGGACAGAAATGAAACTTATATTAGTGGATTTTCAATTGATGCCTTTGAGGCTGCAGTGAAGCAACGACCTTATCGCCTCCCATATGTGTGTGTACCCTACTATGGTTCATATGATGAAATGGTGGCAGAAATTCACAACAAGGTATTTCATTATAATTATGTACTTCAGATTAAAAATCATTTTTCATAAATTTTAATGATTTTTTTTCTTACGCATTGATGGCATGTTGAGGACTGTACACTGCTGAGAAGTATTAAAGAAAAGATAGTTAAACCTTTTCTATTGTAATTACTGCCTACCAACCATGCATCAACTTCATCTCCTGTTGTTTTTCACAATCTGAGTAGCTGATACATTAACATTTAACAACGGTGTATCCATTATATATTCTAATTTGCTGCTATGGAAAACATTGAACGCAAAATTGTGCGTTGAATTAAAAATGGTTGCTGACAATGTTATTGTTGCTTCTTTTAAACAACGAAATACTAACTAATTTTCAAATAAAAGAGCCTGGATGCAGCAGTAGGTGACACAGAAATAATGGCCGATCCCTATGTTTATGCAGAATTTTCGCAGCCATATATCGAATCTGGGTTGGTAATGGCGGTGACAGTAAAACCAGGCGTGAAAGATAAAGGATTCGTCGTTGTAGATGCCTTCAAGATGGAAATGTGGATTCTGACGGCGGCTATGAGCGCGTCCTCAGTAGTTTCTATATGGTTAACTGAATATGCTAACAACAACACGGATATAAGAGGATCATTCTGGCAGATATTAAGTTCCATGTTATGGTTTTGCGTAACTGTTCTCTCTCTTGCACACAGGAAGTTTCCCCATGTCACATACAATGCATGTTATTACACGCCCCTTCACATGCAGATTAGATTCAGTTTTTCATGAATAGTCTGGCACGTCCATAATTTCTATAAATAGATCTTGAACTCAACTTTTGCAATGCTCTAATACCTTGTCTAAATCTTAATACCAGTATCTGATAGGTTGATGATTTCAGGAGAAACGATCAGAAGCAATCTATCTCGACTTGTGCTGGGGTTATGTGTAGTTGCAGCTGTAGCAGCATGTTTTACTGCTGTCCTGAGTTCCATGCTGACAGTCCCAAAGCTCCAACCAGCCATTCTAGATGTTGACTATCTTCTGCGGATAAATGCTCCAGTCGGATGCAATGGGAATTCGTTCATTGTGCGATACCTGATTAATGTTTTACAGTTCAAACCAGAGAATATCCGGAAAATCAATTCAATCAATGACTATCCTTCAGCTTTCGATAAGGGAGAAATCTTAGCAGCATTTTTTGCTGCTCCACATGCTAAAGTATTCCTAGCGAAGTTCTGCAAAGGCTATACCATGACAGGGCCTACATTCAAACTAGGTGGTTTTGGCTTTGTAAGATTGCATTTTCACTTTTCCCACCATGTAGGTCTAATTTTGTGTTAGACAGAACTCGACAGGTGCTTTAAAAAAGATTTTAGTTTCTGTCCAATACTATATAATCCATATTTTTTCTTGTAAGGCTAGCTCCAAACATGGTGGTTTTTGGCTTTATAAGATAGCTCTTTCTTGGTAAAGCTTTTTTTCAGATTTTAAGCAGGTCAAACTTTACTTTCAACTATACATTTAATTGGATCCACAACTTTTATCACTTTTTAACGACAGATGAATCTCAAAAACTTTGTCAAACAGGTCCCATACTCCGATCAGTGTAGGTGTAGTATGCAGTATTAGACTGTATGCTATACGATCCACTCTTTTTCTTGTCAACCTAGCATCAAACTTGGTGGCTTTGTAGGAGGGTTTAATTCTCTCCTTTCAATATAGTTTTTTCTTCTTTCTCAATACTAGAGTGATATCTAATCCCATTTTTTTCCTGTTCTCCATTAGCCATTGATTTCTCAAAGTCATACAGAACGGAGAAGTTAACCAACTGGAAAAACACATGCTTTCCTTTTCAAAATGCTCAACTTTGTTGAATCGGGTAGCAGATAACATTGGAAGCTTAGGGCCAGAGCCTGTATCTGGCTTATTCAAGATTTCAGGTTCCATTTCTACAATTGCAATTGTAATTGCTGTTGCTCGTTTAATGCAAAGACAGCAGTCAGTTCATGATTTAGTACAAAGATTATTGACAATGAAGAGTGTTTTGAGATGGGCTGCATTGGTTCTTACTGAGTGATACTCAAGATTTGGTTTAAGATTCTTTAGGGAAACCACCATAGTGGGACAAAATCATCAAATGGATGCAGCTGAAGATCGCATGTGGCAAAAAGAAATCAGCCTGGAGCTGGCTACTAAAACATTAACATAACTTCTATGTGATGGGATAAAAAGCCAAAAATGGGCACAATCCTTATATATAATCCTTTTATGTATGTCCGGGATCGTGAATTCAAGTCGTAGTTAGAATTTTTTTTTAAAACAGAAAGGTCTTTTCATCAAGAATGTTTGATGTAATTCTTTTTCTTATCCTTTTGAATCATTGTTCCTGGGCTTGATTATGTTGACAATTTTTTAGTTCAATCTTATTTATTACTATCATGTTTTGGTGCGTGACACATTGTTGATTTTGAAGCTTTTAACATGATAAAATAAGGAGTGAAACCTAACGGCTCTAGACCATCCTAAGGCCCAACGTTTGCTTTGACATCTTTTGTCGATGGTGTTAGTTTTTGGCAAATAGTACTGCCTTTATTTTGTGTATAAACTCAAACTCTTCAAGAGAGTGGAATTTTGCTAGGAGTGGCAAACGGGTCCAGCCGTTCATCGCTTGCAGGTTTGGTACGTCTCGACTCAGCCTATAGGCTTATCCGGCTCGTATTGAGACGTGCCGGCCCTGCCTGAGCTCGTGGGCCACTAAAATTGACCATTTGGGCCGAAGGGTTAGATTTTTCATTTTTTTCCACACAACCTAAAAGTTTTATTGTATCTTACTTTACTTATTGAGTTATTTCTATTATATTCTAGTATAAATTTTATAAATGACCAACAAAGAAATAGATGGAAAGCCACATGAGGTGTGAATGACTCCATCTTCTCTTTCTTTAATTATTCTAATGATTTGTAGTGTATCATCATATATTTCAGGACCAAAACACTGAAAAATAAATTCAACAAAATTTGTATAGCGCCATGAGTCATATATTGATGATTATGGTAAAGACTGCATTTACTGCATCTATAATTTATCCTCACACATTTCTTCTGACTCTTTGAACTTTGTGGAAATATATTCCATGCATTGCATCTTGCATTGAGAGTATATATGTTCAAAGAAATAGTAAGATATGGAGCTCCAGATCAAAGATAAAATTGACAGATAATAGTTGAAATTTTCGATTTCATAATTTGTAAATGTTGTTTATGTTAACTTGCTTTAAATTTTCTAACACTAAAAAATTTATACGGCTCATGGACAGTTTGGCTCGACCCATGAGGCCCGCGAGCCAAAGGACCGAACAGAGTCAGGATTTTTGGACACGAGCCAAGCACAAATAGATAAGGTACATATTGGCCGAATTCCACTGTTTGGGGTGGTCAAACGGGCACTTTCTCTGAAGTTTTATTTTCCTTTATTTTGTGTTTTTTTATTTTTTATTTTATTTTTTCCAAATGTAGGAGCTAGTTGTTCACAGTTGGAGGTTGAATTGAATAAGCTTTCTCAATATTTGGTTAAATTCTCAGTATTTAACTGCTCATGTAAATTAATGAGCATGTGATCTATCGAGTATATATACTTTTGCTGTATCAAATGTTTGGACACGTTATGTACGCAGTATTGAGCATGATAATACAATATTTGAATTTCCATTTGTTCTTTAATACGTTGAAACATTATAGGAAGCCCATTCTATCATACAAGTTAGTTTACCTTGATGTGCAATTCCTCTTGCTCAATTTCTAAAGATTGTTCGGATTTTGCCTTACTACTTGTCTTTGAAATTGCCTCTTTTTTAATCAAATGCATGTTACGCCTCGCAATCCGTTGGCTGCAATAGGTCATAGACCACAATCGAATTGCATAACAATAAGTTATCAAGTTTCGTTCCATAATTAGTTGCAATATTATCGAAAGCTGTCACATATATATCGAGAGGAGATATCCTCTGGTCCGACTGTTAACCAACTCCTAACTCAACAAGCAAAAAGACCAACGGAGTAAATGCTTTGAAAAAAAGAAAAATAAAAGTTGAAATAAAATGAAATGAAAAAATAAATACATAAAGGCTAAAAAGTACCATCAAGATTGACTGTCGTTCAACGTGCATAAGCCGACACAAATGGAGCCTTTTCTCTTACAACGCCGTAAAAAAATATTTAGTCATACTTAAGGCGCGCTATTTTCTTCAGAACATATGCGTTTCTCTCTCCATTCTCCTCTCAACTACACAATAAACTAATCAGAATTAGTAAACAAATCCATCAATTACATCTAAGACTACGCTGCTGCACAGTCTGCCATCAGTAAAATGCCAGTTCATATAGCCAACCAAGCATACACACGACACAACACCCACACAACACTCGATCCCTCATCGAAATTTCAACACAAAACTCTCTTCACTTTTTAGAACTTTTTTTTTTCTTTTTTTTTTCTGGTTTCAGATACTTCCTTTCATTTGCCTCGTAATTCCCGCAGTTTAACTGTCAAATTGCCACAACATTTGTAAGAACCTTCCAATAATTGGCGCATCATTTTTTTTTCTCTTTTTTCTTGGTATTTACAAGAAAAGGGACTTTCTTTTTTTGAATTCTTGATCTGGAAAAAAGAAATGGAGGGTGGTGAAGAAAAAACAGTGAAAATGAAGTTGCAGGCCGATCGGACCTCCACTTTGGAGCCTGATGCGGCGGTTTCTTCGCCGGTGACACGGCAGAAGGCCGCAGCCGCGAAACAGTTAATTGAGAATCATTACAAGAACTATCATCAAGGGTTGCAAGATCGCAAAGAAAGGTGAATTATATTTATTAATCCTTCTATCTCTGAATCCATGTGTTCAATCCTAAATTTATTGCAACAGGCTTAGTTTGTTGTTACTTAAGTATATCAGTATGGTCGACTCGACCCGAATTTATTGGGAACTAGGCTGAGTTTGTTGTTGCGTATATGTATATTATATGCTATTGTTGGTGGGTTGTGTTAATTCTTTTTTAATTCGGGGTGGGTTTTCAGGCGGTGGGCGTTGCAGATGAGGGCGAAAGAGGAGCGGGTATCGAATGAGGAACAAGAGAGAATGCTGAGGAATTTGGAGAAAAGAGAGACAGAATATATGAGATTGCAGAGGCATAAAGTTGGGATTGATGATTTTGAGCAGTTGACTATCATTGGTAAAGGAGCTTTTGGTGAGGTATATGAATCATTTTGGTGTAGATATATCTTAAGCCATTGCACATTTTTTCATAATTGTTCTGTTTTTCCATATATTGTGATCAGAATGAGTCGGCTATTGACGATATTGATCCGGTACTGTTCTCTTGGTTAGATCATGAAGAAGGAATTTTGATTCTGTCAAACGATTTTATAATATCTTTTTTGCAGATTTACTTGTTTTTGGGATCAATTACATAAAGTCTAATGGAAGGTGATGGTAGTTTTGAAGCATTTTATTTTGGTAGTGTACAAGTTTTGAATCCAATTTGTACCATTAATAAGATTTATTCAATTTTAAGAAATCAATATAGGAAATGGAAATGAGGTACTTTGTTTTATCTATGTAAATATATCTTTGATTACATATTCTATGACCTTGTATGTGATCCAATTAAGTGATGCAGGTCAGGTTATGTCGTGCTAAAAGTACGGGAGAAATATTTGCCATGAAGAAATTGAAGAAATCAGAGATGCTTAGTCGTGGACAGGTGAAGATTTTGAACTCCACACAGATTTTTGTACAATCTTTTTCTGAATTTTTAGTGTCGTTAATTGTCTCTTTTATGCGGTATTTTACAATTGAATCACCTCATTATAGGTTGAGCATGTCCGATCTGAGAGGAATTTGCTTGTGGAGGTCGACAGCCGGTGCATAGTGAAGCTTTTTTATTCTTTTCAAGATTCTGATTTCTTATACCTTATTATGGAATATTTGCCTGGTGGTGATATTATGACTTTACTCATGAGAGAGGATATCCTTTCCGAAGATGCCGCACGGTTCTACATTGCTGAAAGCATTCTAGCGATTCATTCAATTCACCAGCACAGTTACGTCCATAGGTATTGATATAGTTCATCATTTGACCCTAAGTATATGTATGATTTTGCTCATTCCCCTTTTCTTCAGTTCTCTTCACTTCAGTTAGGTCTTTTCGTACTGAAATGTTATCGTCGAACACATTATTCAAGCTTTAGTCGTACTTCTAATGTACCAACTTTTGCATATTCTATTACAATCATGTTTGGTGCAATCATAATTTACAATATGGTTGACAACATGCCACGTGGCATTCACTCATTTGACAGTTTTCACATCGACTTGTTTTTGCAGTCACTAGTTTTTTTGACAACACAACATTGTCTTCCAATTTGTCATCAAGTTGTACAAATAGATTAATTATTTCTATACACATGTTGTGCTTATGTATATTTCTGTAACCTTAGCGCTATTCAAATTGGTGCTGCTTGTAGGGATATCAAACCAGACAACCTAATATTAGACAAAAATGGCCATTTGAAGCTTTCTGACTTTGGCTTGTGTAAACCCCTGGATAATAAATATTCATCATTGTTGGAAGACGATGATTTTACTACTGAGGAGTCTAGAACTGATAGTGAGGGGCATGATGGCAGTAACAGCTCTCCTTGGTTAATGGCGAAGGAGCAGTTACAGCAGTGGAAACGTAACCGTCGTGCCTTGGTATTCTTTTATACTCATTTTGTTTCTTAGTTGCAATTTTCTATTGGTTCGACAATTTTCAATTTCACTATTATTATTGGGTCAAAAACAGAAGTGGACTCTCAACTTTTAGTGAAGTTTTGTGTTGGTCACTTTATTTTGTTTCAAATTGATTATTGAACTTCAACGCTTTCTATAATTCAGTCATTCCATCCATGTAAGTTAATTTGATTAATTGAAAAGCTGACGTGACAAGCTGGTTGGCAACTTACTGGGCTAATAACTAGAGTTTCTCGTCACCTTTTCTGTTAGTTGAACTATTAGACATGGCTGGCTTGAAACAATACGGAGTTTAGCACGGAATTTCAGGAGAGGTTTAGTGCAGACCAATATAATTAACCCATTTATTTTCTACTGATTTATTTGAAGTAGATTGGGAGCATTATCTTAGTGGTATTTTTTGTAGGCATATTCTACAGTTGGAACGTTGGATTATATGGCACCTGAAGTTCTGTTGAAGAAAGGATATGGAATGGAGTGTGACTGGTGGTCGTTGGGGGCAATCATGTATGAAATGCTCATAGGCTATCCTCCCTTTTGCTCTGACGATCCAAGAATGACATGCCGCAAGGTATTGTAGTACTTGTCTGTTTGTGATTGTTCAAAACTTTTCTTAGATGTGAGAACTTGAAAAGTATAGAAAATTTTGTTTCATGAAGCATTTTACTAATACCTCAAATGTGATTTCTGTGGGAATCATCGATTAATTCAGTATTTGAAATTGTAATTCATTCTCATTTACGTATTGTTGACTTGAAAACGTTAAAAATAGTCTTTTCATGATCGAGCTAACCATTTTTTTTTTTTTTTTAAATATCCCTCATTTTTTCAAGATATAACATGCTTCTTTCTTGTATCAGATAATAAATTGGAGGACATGCTTGAAATTCCCTGAAGAACCTAAAATCTCGATTGAGGCAAAGGATCTGATCTGTCATTTCTTATGCGATGTTGACAAAAGGTTGGGGACCAGAGGAGTGGACGAAATAAAGGTAGAAAATATATTATTTACAGTAATCTGCATAAACTTTTCTTCAGAAAATTATATTTTTGCTACTAGTGATTGTACAAGTGGCAATTCTGCAAAAAGTCTAATCTACGTTATGGTCAAACATTGCCTTATTTCCAATTCCAGGCACATCCATGGTTTAGAGGCGTTAACTGGGACACCCTTTATGAAATGGAAGCTGCCTACAAACCTACAGTATCTGGAGAGTTAGACACGCAGAATTTTGAAAAGTTTGATGAAGTATGTTCATTAGAACTTGAATTTGAAAGAATGGTTATTGAAATCGCCCAAAGATTTTCATAATTGTGAAAATCATTTAAATCTTGCCGCAGCAGTTTGCGAGGGATTTCTTAACCACTTTATTGTATTTTATTTTATTTTGAATTTTTATGTTGAGCTTACAGTTTGATTTGTAATAGGGCGACAATCCACCATCTACCGTATCCACAGTAGGACCTTGGCGGAAGGTAAAATTCGTTACTTCACTATTGTGTGTATTTTGAGGAAGATGGAAACAAACAACATGAGTGAAAATTATGAAGAATTGCATAAATGTAACTATTTACTTCCCGAGAGAGAGACAGTTAAAAATGAGGTTGTTTCAGATGTTCTTGTATAATACTGTTTCTAAACTTTCCCGTGGAAAAGAGGGAAACCGTGGTTTTGCTTGGCCTTAATTGATGAAAAGTATTTACATGCCGAAAAATTAAAGATCAATGACCTCAAGAATTTGAGGGGCATATCCTGTAAAATCAATTTGTTTAGCCGTTCGACAAAAAAATGGTGAAAGAAATATTGACCAAGTTCTGTCCTTTTATTCCATACGTGTACAATACATGCAATCGTTTTTTAAGTTAATATTGTTTTCTTTGAGCTTCTCCTGGGTGTAATGGTGATAAGATTGTGAAATTTTTTCATTGACTTCTATCTTGCAGATGTTAACATCGAAGGATGCCAACTTTATTGGATATACTTTTAGAAAATCTGATATCCTGAAATCAATGGGAACTACAGGTATGCTGCTTCAAGACAACTTTAATAACAAATTATTTTTCGGGAAATACTAAAGAACCTTTGAAATATTCTTCTATATAAGACGGTTTAAATTTTACATTTATCCCAAAAATGCAGAATCTAGCTTTTAATATCGTACAGCTTGACCATAATTTGTAGTGTTTATATGGATTCAATGACCTCAATCAATCTTACTAGAGGTTAATTAGGTTGTGAAAGACGATAAATGCAAGTGGTTTTTTGCTGTAGCCCCGTAAACAAGATTTATGAAAAATTATTGCAATAACAGATTAGGATAGAACTCAGAACACTGTAACAAGCTAGGAACCGTATTGGCCTAGTGATGCTGAAGCTGTTTTTATTTTCACGAGTTATAAAATGGATTGACTTGTGTATGTGATATAATAAATGAAGAATATAATCTTTTGCTAAATATGTTGAAGATAGGGTCGTGGAGGTTATTTCTCTCGATCCATGCTTTGCAACTAACTGTAGGTTTACCTTAATAATTGCACTGTTGCCAGCGTGTGATGCTCAGACTCGGATACGTATCTAAGTGTCGAAATTTTTTATTTCTAAAATGTAGGATGCGGGGACATGACTAAAAAAATCCAAATTTTGGATACGGGTATATGGGTACGTCTTTCAAATTTCAATTTTTTTATTAATCCAAAGTGTCATTTTGAATAGACCAAAATCAATTATTCACAAAGAAGGAAATGGATATTGAATAAGAGGTTAAGATGAATAAAATAAAATTTTGGAGTTTAGTTTTCAATTATAGGAATTACTAAATGGTATATAAAATAGAAAATGAGGTACTTGATTGCAATTTGAACTTAGTGGAGCACTAAATAGCAATATATGGAACCCATTTTCATTTTATACAAACAAAACCCTAAACAAAAAATAAGGAAAAAAAAGAAGAAAATGGAAAGAAGAAGAAAAAAGAGAAAATCTAGCGCCACCACTTTTTTCCACCCTCTCAATGGCGACGCTAAGTTTATAGAGAGCAAAAAGGGGAAAGAAGAAAAGGGAGAAAAAAAAGAAAGAAGAAAAATGCAAAAACGATGAAGTGTCCGGTTGAAACTTGGAGGATCCGACACATATATCATATTCATACGCATGTCGTGTCATGTTATGTTCAACACGGATACTCCGATTATTTTGAAGAGTCCGAGTATCAGAGCTATGGAAGCTTTGGTAGAAGAATATCATCTTTTTCGATAAAAACAATATATGGGTTTCTTAAATTACAGATACTAAAATTGATAAAACCATGTGGCTCGGAGTTTATAGAAATATTTCTTTTCATCTCCGGAAAACCCATAATGTTATAATGTGAATATTATTATTCTCTTGAATTTCTCATATTCTTTTTGGACGATCATTGTTTTAAAAGAAACTCTCAACTATTCCTAGACTTTGGAGCTCGAAAGATCTTTGAAACACGTCCGTTTTCTTGTAAAGTGGAATCATATAACTTGTTCCTAAGTACGAAGCATTAATTTTGTAGTAGAATTACATGAGTTTATTTATTGATTCTATCATGTGATTTAAAATAGACTCATTCTATAATTCAGTTTGATCTGCGTCTCATTGTTAACAGACATGATCATCATGCAGGTATAGACATGAGTTCAAATGGATCTTCAAAGCCTCCGTCTTTAGTGTCATTATTCGGTATGATGATTCTTTTATTTAAGCCATGAATCTTTGTTGTTCGTCGCTGTTTATTTTCTTTAACACCGTCTGAAAACTTCGACTCCTTTTATAACAATATCTTGCTACTTCGATTTAAGCTAATAGTTGATATTTCACTACATTTATCCAATTGCAGGACATATAGACCTGCAGGAAACTATGATAACAGAGGATGATCCAAAGCAAACTAGTTGATTTTCATCGTCGTTCGACTATTTATACAAGGAACGGTTCTGTAAAACGATGTTGTCTGCATGAAGTGGCAAATGACTGTATAATACGAGATTAACTCAGTTTCAAGGCTGATACAATTTTGGCTTTTTTTATGTTTTGTTTTTTTTTTTTTCTCCCACCTCAATTATGTAAACATCTGTGCTAATGTTCAGCTATTTGTACTAAATGTAATTCGCTGCAAAAAGAATAAATCTTTTATATATAATAAAGTAATGCCATCCCGAAATTTTCATTTGCTTGATAAAACTTGCACCTTAGTTTTTTGTTTCTTGTGATTTTATAAATTTGAATTTCTTGTAAAAAGTTTACTTGCCCTAAAGTTATGTTTTTGAAAGAATTTTTAGTTGCCTTTGCATCTATCGAAAGTTGTTATTCAAGAATGGTGTTATTAACTTGTCAATAATAGAATTAGAAAGGATAAGTTAAATTTAATATTAATAGCATATCTTATGAGATTTATAATTTTTACAATATATTTCATTAAATTTATTAAAAATTTGATTTTTATCTCCGTCAAACATAGCACAATAACAAATGTAGTGGAATTTCATTTGCAATATTAGGACTGATCTTGTCAAGACGTGGTATTGTGACCTCACCTGTGGATAAGTTACGGACAGTTTTGTTGCAACTTGCAAGTATATCCCCCTCAACCTTCTGTACTATTTTTCGGTTATCGATTTCATCGGAAGCCAAAACATGAGTGAAGGCTGCACATGGACCTTCCACCAAGCAAAAGGACACGAGCACAAAGTTTTAAGGGTGCCTTGGAAACTACACAACAAACAAGTGTAAGTTTCAATAATTAACGTACAAGTAAATAAATCTTGAAACAATAGCATTTTTAATTATTTTAATTGTAAATAATTTACTTACCTCTTATTGATTTACATTCTTATACAAATTTATTTTTCTGAAAACTCATTTTCAATAAAATAATATTACATGCAAATTAAAAAATAATTTCTTATTTTTTAATCTCATATTTTCCATCAAATCACTATTTAAAATGCATTCTCCACTCAATAATGTGCATCAAACAAGATCTTATTTTAAAAATAACTACAACTTCACTAATAATATAAGCTCAAAAAATTAGGCTAGAAGCACGAGTACACATTTTTATAGCTAAATTTATCATGACACAAGCCGGCGACAACCCATTCCTTTCCAACAATAAAGCAAGCTAAGAAAACATTGATCCAAGTTAAATATTTACGTCATTAATATTTGACTTAAAAAAAAAACATTTTTAAATGTAAATTTATAAGTGACTTAAATTTGAAAACAATAATCATACAAGAACTTGAATTATTTTCAATAAAGTTAATCTTTTAAATTTTATTATGAAACCTTCTTGAAATAGTATTTAATTTCAAAGAAATTCATAATTGGACTGAAAACTCAAAACCATAAATTGATTTTATCAAAACAAGCTACCATCTTACAATCAGGTGATAAATTAGTACTTATTTGGTAGTGTGTGTTATAAGGAATATTTACATAATAAGTGGATGGTAAATTATGAATTCGTGAACTTAAACATTAAATTTAATTAATTTAAATTTTGCCATTTTAAGGTCGAGACAAAATTGGTAACATTTTAAGATTGAGGCAACATTGGTGACAGTTACATTGTATTGGCGGTTGAAGTCCAAAGAAGGCAGATATTTTATGATCCTATGCTTTGATATTTTGCAACACACACTCAAAAAAATATCTGACCGTCGTAGCCGTGACGTGGCAATAAGATGGCTGTTCCACACATGTAAAATAGTTGACAGCTGGGACTCTCTTTTTGCTCTTTTTCAAGGAAATTAATGGAATCTCAAACCCTTTCAACCTCACCAAGCCACAATCTATAGGACGTAATTTATAATCTTTCAAAGTAGTACCATACTAGATTTGGGCATCAGATTATGGAAAATTTTGTGGGTTCATCTGGGTTTGGTCGAAATTTTTCTCAGGAGCTGGAAAATTATGCTGATTCAAGAAATTGCGTTGAGCAAGAAGAGACCTCAACCCTGGTGATATATTATTTCTTGTTTTTTTTTTTAATTAATTCTGTATTATGCTATTTATTTTCTTTTCATCATTAATTGTTTTTATTTTTTTCATTATTTCAAGTTTTCATATGAATCGCGGTCCCACCTATCCCCAAACAAAAGGGATAATAATATCAGAGGATCAAAGCGAAGGACTATATTCAATGGAAACCCAGGATTTGTTCCACCTCATGAGTTTTGGGAAAGTTTCTTAGAAGTTTTGAGTACCCAGAATTCTTTTTTTTTTTTTTTTTTAAGTTTCAATCTAACCAAGAATATTGAGTCAAGGATGGGGGCCTGTTTGGATTTTATTGGCAGTTCATGTTGGGGATCAAAGGTTTATCTAATTTGATTGGGCTTTAAATTATTTTAGTTTTTTCTCATATAAATACTGCTATGAAATAGAACATCTGGAGCTATGCAGCTAAATTATTAACGGGATAAATAGTAATTTATGTTTGGGAAAATGTATTTAGGGCCTTTCGCCGGACCAATCTTGAGTACATGGATTCGTAACCAACGAGAAAAATCTATTCCTTAGCCTTGTTTTCACAAGTCTTGCATAGGTTGAATATAGTAAGATAATTCTATTCAGCATATTTTATAGCCTACTACCCTTCTGTACAATACCAAGTGAAAAAGGCTCCTTAAGTTTTGTTTGTTTGAATTTTTTACTTCAGATCTCTATTTTTACTATTATTTTCATAACATTAATTGGTGAAGAGTTTTTCCGACATTTTCCGTTAGGAGATTGAGAATCTATTACATCTGACATAATTACATGCTTTGCTTTTAAGGTTTGGAAGTTTGTCACCTATGTTGTCGTGCTCTGATGCCTTTTGTGCTCCATATTTATTACTTCTATTCATCTATCCTAGCATTTGTGTACTATTCTGTAAGATTCTCATTTGGACAATATAATCTCAGGCAACAGAATCAAGGCCCAGAGAATGGACAAATGAGAAACATAGTTTGTATCTTAAATCTATGGAAGCGTCATTTGTCAACCAGTTATACAAGTCGTTGGATTTATTTGGTTCCTCTCTGGAAAATTTCCAATCAAAACCCAAATCATCCAAGCACAAGTTGAAGAGCACCGCTGCTGGTTCTGGCCAGGTCTGTTCATTGTGCGCTAGTGACCTCGGTTTCATTTATATTTAAATTAATTAAATCCAATGTAATCATATGAGACTATTTTCTTCTCTCCTTTATTCCAGTATAAGGTTTTTCAAGATGGCTGTTGGTCTAAAATTGATGTCATGAGCAATGAACCTCGAGTGAAGAATGCAGAGGATTCTGGTGGTCGCCCAGTTAATCCGTGGATCCGACATTACAGGTATGCTGACAGGCAAGCAGCCAGAAACTCTTCAGTTTCCCACGATAAAGCTTCTTCACCAACTACAGTGAATCAATTCCCTGCGTGCCACTTTCAAATCCAGCACCAAGATTCTACAGGCAGCAATAAAGGTAGCTCCCATTTTTATTTTGGCGACCATTTTGGAATAATATGTGATTGCAGTAATTTTGTTCACGCACTACGACACGTTAGCATTGAGCAAGAAATGTATTTTTTCATCCTCTTAATAAAATTTATTCTTCTCTTCACTATTATGTATTCAATAACTCTTTATGTAAAGAAAGTAATATTCACATAATTCATAACATGAAAGGACCTTATTAGTAAAAGGACAGAACCTTGTTATCTATGTTCTGCCTTGGCTTTGAAGGACGCACCGCTCCCCCTAAAATCCTTTACTATATGATAGAAATATTAGTTGACTTAATACGTCTGGAGTGGAATATCCAATATATCCCTGAATAAAATGCATTCCAAGAATACATTGAACTTAGTGGAGGAAAGTCTATATGAAAACTCGATCTAATTGCCAGATCTTTTTATTGATTTATCTCATTTGTGTTCTCTACAGAGGTGATGGGTCAGAACTTTAACGATGAAGATCTTGAAGAAGAGAAGTCGGGCAGAATACATGACACAAAGAGAACTAAAACTTCAAGAGAGAGTATTTCAAGCAACGATCAAGTAATTGAATGTTCTTTTAAGTAGCTGTATTAATTCTTTTAAGCCTTACGATATCGTCCAGTCACTGTCAGGCTGATCTAACGGGATTTTAAATTGATAATGCAGGTTGTTCCTTCTGGCATACTTCGACTAGGATATGCTGCTGAAGACCATATATCCTCTAAAGACTAGGATTGCACAGCAATGTTGGGAATAAGATACAATTACAGCAGTTCTGCAAGTTGGCAAGATCATTCTAACTCATGATACAAGCAGGAGAAGCTTGAGGCTTATCAGTTTGTAATAGTATGATTTCTGATGAATATTCTCATTAGTAGGAGGCTTATGTTATTTTTTCTTTTTTTTTTTTCATTTGGGAGTTTGGGTTGGGGGTGGGGAATCTGAGGTTCTAAATGCAGATGGGAAATGCTTCAGAAATCAGATCTGTATGGAGGTCATTGATAACAACTGAGCTGGAAATTGAAATGTGTACAGCTTATCTATGAGGCTTGTTTGGTACGTGGTACCCACTACAAAATTTCAAGTTTTTTTTTTTTTTTCCCAATATTGTAAGCACAGTTTGCCCTACCAAACAAGCCGGGAAGACAAATTGAAGCGTTTTCTTTTTCTTCTGGAAAAGAGAGGTGAAGAAAGTTGTATGAAATAACTACCAGATGGTGGAGTACCTTTTTTTAATTCTTTCAGTAGATGTCTCAGAAATATTTATGAAGGTATTCTTTAAATAAATCTGAATGTAGTCTGCATCATCATGGTTTGTCAAAATGGAAAATGCATTTCTGTACAGTTCAATTTAGAGCATGTTTGGCCAATCACCTTTAAGGGTGTGCTTATAAGCTTGGCAGCACCTGATTGGTAATTTTCCTCTCTTTTTTGTTGTCAACTGCGAATCAAATCTCGACAAGTGTGCATGTGTAAGAATTCTCGCAAAAAAAAAAAAAAATCATGTATGTTGAAAGTTGTGTGTTTGACCCCAATTAACATCTAGAAGGAGGAGGAGGGTGAATATGTGTTTGTATGCAGAATTTAACTTGGTAAATTAATAATAGCGGCAAATTTAAATTATTAATGTTATTCAGATGAATTCACATGCAATACTATTATATGTTGAATTACCACAGTTGACATATTGAATGAAAGTAAACACCAACACAAAATTGTTGACAGGGAAAATCCCCCGCGGGATAAAAATTTCGAGCTCAAGCTAATAGAATCCACTATAAACAATAAAAACTTGTAGACTGTTCAGACTTACTAAACCTTAGTACTTTCTAACAATAATTACTTTCTAACCTTAGTATCTTCATCTCCAAAGTTGATTTTGTGTTGTATACCTAAAGCTCCTCCAAAGCTTGTAAGAAATATGTATTATTTATCCAATGGCTTCTAGTATGCTTCACCCCTTAATGATAGATGAAGATTGTGTTTATAGCCCCAAGAATTATGTCAAACTCATTCAATGTTTGTTTTTCAAGTAGATGTGGAATTAACATATAAAAACAAAATATTTATTTCTTGGAGTAGCATGCGATTGAATGGTATAATTACTTACGATCGCATGGTCATAGCATTAAACATGCTGTTGGTGATTTTCCTTTGCTTACGATTGCTAGGCATAAGCTTTTATATTCCCCACCCCCAAAATGGTGACGTTTTTACTTCTTCGATAACTAACATGTAGTTTTGATTTTTGATGAAAAAACTTAATGTTATCTTCAAAAAACTCTATAAACAAAGAGTCAATATTTAAAAGTAAGATATTAGAGACTATATCCAAAACTTTGAGAACCAAACTCACTCTATACTATTATTTTATAATGATTACATTTAATAAGTTATAGATTTTAATATACTATTTTCATAAAATATTGAAACCATATTTAAATTGATATATATATAAAATATGTTAAATAAAAGATGATGAGAAATCAATAAAAACTTATTGAACAAATAAAATAAAGAGCTTAAATAGAGTACATCGTCGAAATGTATTAAAAATTTTATGCTAAAATTAAATATGTTATGTACCATATGATAATTGTATTTTTGATATATTATAGCCTAATCTTTTGTATTTATCGTTTGTTAGGTAAAACTTAATTATTGAAGTGAGATTGGAAGAATGGAAAGAAAATGGGCTAAGATGGATGAAAACAAAAGTTTGGGGATTATCTAGTAGTTGATTCAGACCACAAAACGATAATTGAAGAATTCTAGGAGTCAATTGGGTGCAATTACATTTTTCACTACATCTACGTGATCCTATCAAATTGGTATTAGAGCAGTTGAGATTTGGGAAAATGTCTCTTACTGATCGAGTGGTAGCCTTAGAGAGGGGAATTCAGGTGGAAGTACATGAAGGTAATGATAGATCTTCAATCGGTTTGCAAGGGTACAACCAAATATGAAGGCCGCCAAGTCATCCAATATTCCACTTGGTTAGCCAAGGAGCAAAAGGGTAATAGGAATATAATAAAATGTCTATGAATGTGTTAGGGGGAAGGGGGAAGAGGCATCAGAAAAGTAGAGAGTCGCCTCTCGAAGAGCCTGGGAATTGTCTTTCATTTAGTTCAGCGTCGATAGTCGTGTGTTAAGCTTTCTGTCAATCAATAAACAATACATATTTCACTACATCTACAGGGATCCTGATTGTCTTCCTCCCAGTGTTGTTGCCATCAAATGAGGGGGAGGGAACTCAACAATAGATCAGTATTCAAGAAAGGCATACTTGTGGGAATTTGATCGGGGACCTGCAACCTTTATTTCTTGGTGGACTTCCAAGTTTCGGTCACGACAGGTGAGCATCAACACTATATTAGATTGTGTGACGACTTGGATTGCCTGTAGCAGTAATAATGTTTGTTATTATTTTAATTCAATTAGCAGATTAATTATCTGGTTCATTTGTTGGGTTATTGAATGTCTTATCTGTTTTGATGCAATGACTTCCATTCCACCGGATTGAAAATATGATAATGAAATTCCGGGATATGCCACATTGAAGTACGTAGTTGTTTGAATCATTATATGAGCGATAAAACACTTCGTTTGGTGAACATATATTCACATTATTTTGGTGACTCTTTGCCACCTCTAACTAACAGCGAAGAGCGTGTGCATTTTTGCTTCAAGATATGGACACAACTTATCACTTTTAACAATCCTTGATCCGATGAGAACTGCAACCAGCAGCAGCATGATGCTGTTCGGTTTCGTCATCTTCATTTCGTTCTTGCCATTGTAAAGTCAATCATCTGCCTCATTTTCATTATGTATAGAATTACTCTTTCGAAGTTTATATACAGTACAAATTGGTAAATAGATACACATTAACAGATAATTAGAATATTTTATACTTGAGATGTAAAAAGACTTGAATAACCCTAGATGTATACACACGGTCAGAGTGGCAAAAATAGCATTCAGCCAATGGTGGCTACCTTGTGCAATTTGCTTACATGGGTCCATGATGTTGCTTGACTCCGCTGATGTGGCAAATATAATTTTTTTACTTTGACGGCCTAGTCGTTTTCAAGCCTATTAGAAAAATATAGGGTTTTGTTTTTCATATTGTAGTCTAAAATGGTTCTATTACTTTTATTATGGTATGTTGGTACATAGTATTTTGCTCTTAGCTGACGGTTATCCTGGCATATGATATTTTTTAGTTTATGGTTACCCCTTGTCATGTATAATTTGGTTTCTTTTTACGGAGATTGTGGAGTATTCAGACATCTCATTTTGTCTATGTTTTGCTGGCAGCCACCCCAAGTTTATTATGAACCAGGCTTATCTTCCTTCATTTTCTCTGGCATACTGCATGATTTCATTCTGTATTCAGAAGAACAGACTTCTGAATTTCATTGATATTCATTTTAGCCTCTTGGTGGCATTGGTTAATCTGTTTTAAGAAATTCTATGATTTTTGGCTGACAGGTGGAGAATATGTTCTTCAAGGAAGTGGTATTGCGACTAGCTGGTTCTTTTAACGAGCAATGTCGTTTGATATACGGAACCGGGCGGCGTTGGCATATCAGATATGAAGGTCGATAGCGATAGAGCTGAATTGGCAGAGAACAGCCTACTTGTTTACATAGATATAAAGTGATTATTGTTGATTAACCATACATAACACAATAAATAAGGATCTGTTCTCTATACTGTTTTCAGGTCATTTTCAGTTTTCAATTTTTTAAAATACTGAAAACATGTTTACTTACCTATTTTCAAAAACGAATTTCCAAAAATGAGTTTAAAATTTATAAAGAAAACCGAAAACGTCAAAAAAGTCGTTTTGGCTGTTTTCAGTTAAAACCAAACCAAATTTTCATTTTTTTTTATTTTTGAAAATAACTTTTCAAAATGACAAAAAAATGCGTTTTTCAACAATATCAAAATGACACTTAAAACACAAAACTCAAAATGAATTCAAAATTTAAAACTGAAATACGAATAGAACAACCCTAAGTGTTTTGTCAACTTTACTTCTAATTTGGGACAAAAACAAAAAAAACAAAAACAAAAAAAAGAAATCAAGTTTATTTTTATGAGATGAAGGTAGTAATGTGTACTTCAGGCAATCTTCTAAAAAGCAAAAAGCGTAATGAGCGTGAAGACCAATTTTAGGGTTAGGTGAGATTTAGGCATAAAAAAGTGTAAAATATTATTTAAAATTTTTAAATCAATCAAAATCATTTAATACTTGAAGAGTAAAAAAGTGTAAAAAATCATGTAAGTGTAAAAAAAAATGCCCTGTCTGACTAGGCACATAAAAATGAAAAAAAATAAAAAAAATAAAATACACGAGGTGGCGTATTTTGTGCTCGCGTTGAGTCTAGGTTCTACTTTTTAGAACATTGACTTCAGGTGAGCAAATATAATTGTAAACGAGATTCAAAACATAATCGCAAAGGTCAAACTAAAACACCTGCAACTTCATTGTCAATAAGCTAAAGTTTTATTTAAAAATGATTACAGCTTCTAAAAATACTTAAAAAGAAAACCCAGGGGTTTTGGGGAAGCCGCTCCCCTCTACCTGGACACTTTAGGATTGCTCAATAATTTGGTTTGATTTTAAAAATGGATTTCCTGGTATAATTTTATTTTTTATTTTTACCATTAAATATGTTTGGATTTCTTTAGTTCAATTCAAGAATTATGTATCGTTGACTGGATTTATGATGGTATTGGTAATTGCTTATCATCTTGTTGCGACCTTTCGACTTTGTCATATCCATGTTCAAATTAAATCCTATCAATGAAAAAAAGGTGTAGAAACTTATTTCAACGTTATAAAAATGTCATGAATCCAGACACCCAAAAATAGTTGGGCCCTGAAGTTTCTAATGACAATGAAAATCGCTAGATATATTCAATGATCATGAAAAAACTTTTTAAAGTTCAGTGACAATGGAGAGATGATTGAAAGTTCAAAGATTATTTGACATGATTAGTTTCAGTTGGACAAAGTTAATGACATTGATTATCATGTAAGATTTTCGTTGGTCATGTTCGCATCTCTTTTAGTGGAATCTGGAGACGGCTATCACGTTAGAAAGTTGAGTGACCATGTGAAAACACGAAAGTTCAGTATAACCAATTAGTATAGAGAAAGTTAAGTAACCAATGATATAATTAACACCTAAATTAATTTTTAAAAATTGTCTGTTAAGGGTTACGTTA
Source organism: Fraxinus cuspidata (assembly GCA_903798385.1). Taxonomy (NCBI): domain Eukaryota; kingdom Viridiplantae; phylum Streptophyta; class Magnoliopsida; order Lamiales; family Oleaceae; genus Fraxinus; species Fraxinus cuspidata. The sequence goes on along the minus strand of CAIGRP010074574.1, from coordinate 9,745 downwards.
TATTTTATATTGGGTGATATTTGTAATTCATATTTTTATCATATATTAAAAGTCATACAAAATAGCATATACTTTAATTTTTCTTAAACCTTTGTTTGGTTTAAACAAAAATTAGATTTTAGTGAATTTTGATAAACGTTAATGAAATATGTAATTAAAAAATTGTGAGTCTCATAAATGAAATAATTGATGACTTTAACTTATATTTTAATAAAAAAATTTAACTGAATTAAATAGGGACTAATCTTTTGACATGTAGGTAACGGAGTATTATTGTTTTTTGTACCATTTATAGAAAATGAGCGCGGTTAGCAATTTCGAAAAGACGATAAGTAATCATTAAATATGTACAAGATTTAAATTTAAGATAAATTTGAAATAAGCCTGTTTGCACCAATGGTGATAAAACACCAGTTTAAGTGACCACACTTGATATGTTCAATTAAATAAATCATGTGATATTGCATTTAATTGAATTTACATGTATACAGGTGTCAACTAAATTAATACTTGACACTAGTGATGACATTACTCAATTAGTTAACTTGAAGGCAATACACATGTTTGGAAAACAAATGCACCCTTACTAGAGAATTTAAAAAAATTTACACAATCTCCCGAATTTCACCTTATCTGATCACAAGGCATTCGGGTTTTGAAGTAGAAAAACTCATTCTTTGAATTAACTGATCACCACACATAACGCCCTCTCAGACGATTGTAGATTTCCTTCCAAGAAATAGGCATATTCTTTAATTTCGAAGATCTCTTTAATACATTTTGTACCTTTCTTTTCTGTTAAATAAAAATAAAAATAATTGGTTTTCATTATCATCAAAATCATGTCATGAGTAATCATATCTATGTCAAATTTCATGTTATTATATTAATTATATTATAATTAAAAGATTGTTCTAGAAGAAATTAAAGGAACAATCCCCAAACCATCGACGATAAAGTTACGCATCATTTAGGTAAAAACAAAACAGTTTTGTTACATGTACATTAAGTTTGACATCATAAATAACATTATTTGATGTTGCAACACTTTGGATAATTGATTTTAACGATACTTATTCAAATCAAAGACACAATTTTTCACACATCACACAATGTCATCCATAATGTTATCGAGTACAACTAGCATAATTCAAAAATAATCACCAAATGTACCAGAAGCAGCTAGGCGGTTAGTTGTTCCTATCCGACTTATAGGAATGACAAGAACAAGTTGACTAGGTAATGCACTCGGGCATGCCAATAGAATTAAAGTTGATCTGCTATGGTCTATACAAATATCTTTTTGACAATTAGTCACATATTCCTAAAGAGAAGTTTCAGATGATGTCCAAAATTATTTATTGACAGAATTCGAAGCTTTGTCGATGAAAACTATACGTCTTTGATAGTAAATTTCAAATAGTGTTAAAAGTCATAAATCTAAAGGACACTTCAGAATTTCATGGGAATTGAACCGCATGAAGAAAATATCAGTTTTAATAGAACTGAACCGATTTATGAATCAAATATTTTTTTGGTAATGGAACCAATGATTTTTTTTTTTTTAAAGATATGAAACCAAATCAAAACCGAACCATTTAGTTTTGGTTTCATTACTTAAAATTTTTAAATGATAAATATAAATTAAAATCTATCATAATAATATTCGTAAGTTAGTATTATATACCTAAATAAAAAATAAACATCAAACATTCGAAAAGTTCAAATTATCATTCAACAAATGAAATAATGTGTAATAAAATTCTTTCACAGAAGTCCAAAGTTGTTGGTTTTTTTCCCCACTGATTTTTAACTAAAAAAATATAAAAAACTAAATTAGGTTCTTGGTTCTAAACCTAAACTAAATGGTTCTCGATTCTAAGAACTAAAATCATTATTATTATTATTATTACTATTTATTATTCTTTTTTTTTTTTTGGTAAAATTGAATTGTACCGCCGATTTTCGACTCTTGTTTGGTCTGTTTCATTTGGTCATTGTGTCCGTCACTACTATCTTGTACTTTTCATACTTTGGAATATGTGACAGAAATTCAAGTTGGCAGCTCTATCTTTATCAATGCATGACTTCACTTAAGCAGCATTCTGCAACTTGCTGCTGATTGCGGCACTTTTCATCTTTGAGGTTACCTTCTGATAGCGATGCTTTTAAATAAAATTGGACTTATTGAATCGATTTTTTTGGACAAATCCATCTGTTGACTTCAATGTTCAGAACATTATTAAATAAAGGACAAACAATCTAATAGTACGTCATTTAAGTCCTCTTTCAAGATGATATTTATAACTTGTTTGATAAAAATCAAAATCAATAATTAATTTTAATCACTAATTTCTAAGATTCACAATTTTTTCGACTATGCATTTAATTAACTTTTATTAAAATATAATAACAATCTGATTTTACTCCCAACCAAACATTTTCTAGATTCATTGTGTTCCTTGTATGGCTAGTTGTTCTTTCTCTAGCCATAAGTTCAGTAAATTTATCTATGTTCACGTATTTCCGCTCGATTGACTTCAAAAACAGCTTTATGAATTCTTATTTTTTGTTATGACATAGAAAGGAAAACGAAGTCAGTAAATTTGTGTGTATTTCTAATGAGAACAAAAACCTCATATTTATATTGAAGAATTTGAGATATAATGGTAATAACGATTTGGAATTATGTGGGTATAATTGTCATTCACTAATACATATATTATTAGAAATATTTTTATTTTTTTAGTGCTGCTTGTCTTTTATAAAGATTTATTAGCCGCCAAATCAAAGAAACGATAATTATTGAAAAATAAAAAAGACGGAAAGTGAAAGGAAAAAGAAATACGTTGAATGCTTTAATGTGATAAAGTTTGATAGAGTTTTACTGATCATGAATGAACGATAAAAAGAGAAAAATATCTGGTCTATGTTAACACATACAAAAAAAAAAAAATCAAAATATTTTGTGGTAGAGATGAAAATTAGTTGATATCAAGATCCCATCAAAACCCTAAAACCAATGAGACTACAGATTTAGGGTTCATCCCCACACACTTTGAACCATTTCCAGCTGGAGGGATTTGTAAAAGTTTATGAATTATTGGATAGAATTTGGGTAACATCTTAATCATTACATGATCTAAGATCATTAATTGAGCTTCAAAGGGACAGGAGCTTGACAGGTCAAAAAGGAAATTTACATGGCCACTCAATCAGTATTTTCTTTTCAATTTTGTGAAATAGGGTTTTTCTTTTACTGATTTTTAAGGTGTCAACTGAAGATAATGAAAGAAAGAAAGAAAGAAAGAAAGGGAGGGAGAGGGAAAGGGAAAACATTTTGTGGGCTCTTCTTGTCATGATTTATTGTAGAGAATTCCACTGTCTTCTAGCATCTGAACTACGAATATGAAGTAAGCAATCATGATCTTTTTATTTTAAATCACTGTGTAATGGAGTACTTATTTATTTTTATAAAAGAACAAGTGATTTGTGTAATAAAATATTAACTTAAAACAATTAAAATAACAGAGATGAGAAGACAGTTGGAGAGATTGGCCTTAGAGAGTTGTAAAAATCGTTGATCTAAAGTTGTGTATTCTTACATTTGTGCAAGACTATCGACTAAGCACGGTTTCAAGTTAGAATTTTTATAGCTTGCAATTGATTCTCCTTTTATTGGCATGATTACAAGAAGAGAACTAACGAATCTTGTATCAAGTTACCATGAACTATAAGAGAATATTTAATAAAAATGTATATAGAGTATTCTTTCAAACCGTGTTAAACAATGAAACCTATTTGATACCCTTTTTTTTTAAAATATATTTTTTCCTCTCTTCTTTTCAAGCACACATCAATAAAATAATATTACACGCAACTCAAAAGTTTTTCTTTCATTTTTAACTACACATTCTATATCAATTTACTATTATAAAATGTACGTTATACAAACAATGGGGCTTAAACATGTCCTAAATATGTAAAATTAAAACAAAGATAAAACCGAAAAATTAAAATAGAGAAAAATTAAAATAGTTATTTAATTTGAAAGTTTAAAACTTTCATCTTTTACAACAGTTCTCCACAATGTTATAACTTTTAAAATAGACAAACATATATATTGGCAATTACATCATATAACGCAATAGGTCTAGGTGTTTTTTGAACGTAAACCTTGCTTAGAGATATTAATTTTCATTTGAGGAAGTCATAATTGAGTTATGACTAAGCCTTGTATCTAGTAAGAGTCTCTAAGAAATTGCCTAATGCCTCATGACAACTCTTACATATAATATGTGTTACATGTACCTCGCGAGAATTCTCGTCTCGTACTCATTTAGAGACATCACAAACATTAAAACTATAATCATAGGGATGAGCATAAATAATATAGTGCTTTTACAAGTCATATAGTACAGGTTGTTTCTACCTATTGAACATTCTTCATGGAATCTCCAATAATTAAAGTTTGATTAATTCCGTAGATGACTCACTTGTGGGTTTAAACATTAACACCCTTTGAGGTAAAGTCTTTAGTGTACATTTGATCATACGGAGTAGAAAGTGGCTTATTAACACAATACCCAAACTATTTCAACATCTTTCAATAGCACTAGACTGATTTAGTGAAATCTTTTCAGATGTTTTCCTTAACTTCATTTCTAAATTTAGATGAGATTTTCCCAAATCTTTCATTTCAAAATTAGACAAATAACTCTTCATCAGTATACATACTTTATGTTCTTGTCCTTTGACCTTAAAACCCTCTAGTTGTTCTATAATGTAAATCATCATTCAAAAAATACAGTCTTAAATTCCATTTGATTTTGATCAACTTATGAATAGAACTTAATGCTAACAATGTCCTAATGGTAGTTATTCTTGTAAGAGGAGAATATGCATCAAAATAATGAACTTCTTTTTGAGTGATTCCTTTAGTTACAAACCTCTATACTTCCTTCAGGTTTCAACTTCTTTTTAAACACCCAATTACATCATATTACCTTACTGCCTTGAGGCAAGTCAAATAAAATAATTAAACATAGCAATACTTAGAATAGACATATATAAATGTTGAAAAATACTTATTACAGAATAGTCATCTATAATTGTAGAAAAATACTTATAACTTGTTCGTCTTGACGATATTAGAATCACAAACATCATTATAAATTAGTTCTGAATGGTCTGTGTCCCTTCAAACGGATTTAAAATGTTTCAAACTTCACAACTATTATTATCAACTTGAGCTTTTGGAATCAAGTTTAAATCCATACGTTTCTTTGTCTTCATATGACTAACATGACCAAATCTTTCATGCCCCAAACGTCTAAATTCAAAATTAAGAACCATGATAAAGATCATCAACAATATTCAATTTAAAAATCTATCACTAATATAGCATTTTCCAACAAAAAAATATTGTTTTATGTTATTACAACATTATTTGACTACATTACACGTTTAAAATTTTGTTGGATTAATAATGATCCACTAACTAAATTTCTTTTAAATTCATGAACATGTCGAACTTAATCTAAAATTATACTCTTTCCAAAAGTCGTCTTAAGCTCGACACGTTTAATTCCCAATACACAAGCGACATAATCTTTTTTCAAAGTTACTCTTTCTCGACTTGAAATCTAATAAAATTTAAACATACTCTTATCAAAATAAACATGAACATTTGCTCCGGAGTCTAACCAGTACCATTCATTACTCGCACGAGTAAAATTGACTAGAGATGTTGATAATTCACATCTAATAGAAAGTTCACCATCCTTCAACATTTTACTTGATCCTTTTGGAATTTGTCCTTGAGCTTGTACCTCTTAGTCTTTTTGTAGTAGCAATCTTGAGCAAGATGGTGGGTTTTTCCACAAACATAGCATGGCCCTTTCTCCTCCTTCTTTTTGCGTGTCATCTCTAGTGTAATTGTTCTTAGGTTGGAATTTTTTTCTATATCATTGAAATTTTTTTCTTAAACTTATTACCTCAAGACTTAAATTGCTTTGATGAGCTAGCGGGGGTTTTGAGTTTTCTACCATGTTTTGCTTTGGCCTGTAATCATCAACTTGGTTGATACAATTTATATGATGCTCTTCTACTTTCAAATAATTGAATACTTGGTTCAATGTCAAAATCCCTTGCTTATGTCTACAAAACCCGACCAAGAAGTTGGAAGTTTATCTATGAGGCATGACACCTTATAGTCTTCACTATCATTTTTCTTCTACATATTGTTGTAAATCTTGAAATTCACGAATTTGTTCACTTATAGTTCTCCAGTCCATCATTCTTACACTAAGAATTACTAAGACAAGAGAAGTAAATAGGACATATATATATATACACACACACACACACTTACCTAAAAAGTTTAAATTGTTAAAAGAGTTGACATATTTATTTATTTTAAGTATAGTGCCTTAATGTTTAAGAAAAATGAATTGGATAGAGTTCAGGTGAAGTATCAAATTTCTCGTACATTGACACAGTAGTTTGGCCATATATTCACAATTCTCTAGATGATTGTGGTTTCTCTTGTTGTAAATCTTGAAATTCACGAATTTGTTCACTTATAGTTCTCCAGTCCATCATTCTTACACTAAGAATTACTAAGACAAGAGAAGTAAATAGGACATATATATATATATATACACACACACACTTACCTAAAAAGTTTAAATTGTTAAAGAGTTGACATATTTTTATTTTAAGTGCCTTAATGTTTAAGAAAAATGAATTGGATAGAGTTCAGGTGAAGTATCAAATTTCTCGTACATTGACACAGTAGTTTGGCCATATATTCACAATTCTCTAGATGATTGTGGTTTCTCTAGTACTAGCAAACCCATACTGAAATAAAGGCTTGAAAAAGTTGAGGATCGAATCAACCAATAGAATCATGGTTGGACTTAGTTGTTGATTCAAGATTGGTGTAATTGGGTTGAGGGTTAAACCGGTACAATCATGGCTAGACTCAGTTGTCAACTCAACATTCATATTCGGTGGCAGTGTGGCCGGTCTCGTTAATCTTTGGTGGTTCATTTGTCACTAGTGAAGATCCGGAAAGATTTCGAACTCTCTCTTTTAAGGAGTGAATCTTTCTGACTGTACAACCAAATCCAGAAACAAACACAAGCCACTTTTTACAAGTTTATCTTCACTGCAATAATACACACAATCTCCCTTTTAGATTTCACAAATATGCAGGTGCAGCAATGGCCGAGCCTAATCAATAATAATTGTTGTTACAGACAGTGGAAATCCTTCATGTTGAGCTGAATATATTGTCAATTTTCTCATGTAGTGGAGACCTTATCAAACATGTCATGATAAACTAAATTTCACAAGTTCTGATAAAAAAATATCCTTGATTTTGACATAACTTCATACAATTTTAACTTTTATTGCCTTTTGAATATTAAATTTTTATCTTAAAAAGTAAACTTTATCAAAATGAGTAAAGAATCTTTCAATTTAATAGTTTAGAGACCTCCAAACGATGATGTTTAACATAACTGATCTTAAAATCAGATAATTGTTCGTTTAAGCTTTAGAAGAATCGAGTCGTTCGTGTAAACTTTTTATTATTATTATTATTATTTTTTTTTTTTTGTGGAAAACTCCACCATATTGAGTTTAGGATTTCATCTTAAAATTTACTAAAATCCCCATTTACTATACAAAAAACTTTATAACAATTTCTTTTTTATATATTAATTTGTTTAAATAGTGACATCGTTGTACAATCCTTGTAATGGCCATAGTAACGACGTTGAGACCATTGTTATTTTTTATAAAATAAGAACCCTTTTTTCCTAAAACAATAACCGTAGTTATAATTGAAAAATGAACAATAGAAGTTTCATTTTCTCTTATTGTTTTTATGGTTTCACAAGATCATATGCGTAAATTAGCAATATACTCTTTACACTCATATTTGGAGACCTTTTCGTGTGATTATAACTTACACATTGTCATTAAACATCACTATTTGCATAATCTTCCGAACCATTTTTATAGAAAAATTAGATTTATTTAATGATCAGAATTAAACACACATATAAAAATATATAACATAATATTTTCAACTACGAAAAATCAAGAAACCTGAGCGACATAAATCTTGTCACTAGTCAATATTGTGTCATTTGAATTAATTTCCATTACATGTCACCCCCACCAAAATCCAATTTCTTTGTCCACAAGAATCTCGCGCTACAAAAATTGAAGAATTGATATATATGCATGTATACTTTAAAAACTATCCACTGTGCTGACTGGGGCACGAGATCTCTATTTAAGGTTCTTTTCTAGAGTCATACATTTAGAGAACCTTATATTTAAGGTTCTTTTTGTGTGTAGTTGTCACTCTTCAAAAATATTTACCTACTGGAGGCAGAAGATTAATTCTACGTATAGAAAAAAATTATAATTTTCGTTTCTATCGTGTTTGAAATGACTACACAAACGAGTAAGCCTTCTTGAAAATACACACAAGAAAAACTCACAAATGTGTGGAGACCTTTTGATCTCAAAATTCCTTGATCGGAATTATGATTTGTGAAATTGGAGGTACATATATTTGTCACTTTAAATCCTTGAGACTAATTTTGTTACCTCGGATTGGATCATATAAAACTTTATGCATACAATTAGAGGAGATAATAATAAATAGATAATATTTAAACGTACTGTTCCTCGAGAACCTAACATGATAGTTGGTTTGAATCGTGCCTAAACTCCTCTTTTTCTTCTCTCTCTTTTTAATAAATCAACTAGACGAAAATATTAAACATGTTGAGTTCATACTCATCTGACTCAATTGATGATTGCTATTAGTTGGACAAAAGAATATGGAAAATCTACCATGATTACTCATAGTATTCATATATTTACATCATTCCTCACGTTGAAAGGGAGATATAACCGAATTAGGGCAAGCAGAATATAAATACTGGGAGACATTTCCAAATTAGGACATGCATCATTTAGATATTGGACATTCAAATCTTTTGCATATATTTAATATTGCACTTTTTAAGCACGTGAAAAGGGTAGGAATTGAAAAAGAAAATTACACGGACGAGTAACCAATTTCACTATTTTTTGCCAATTCAGGTGACATTTTATCAATAACAATTAATGACTAAACGTAGTACAAACTTTGGTCGGAATGCAACCTCGTATCTAGCTAAAAGTGCTTACCACATCCACGACTGGGAGAAAAAAGGTACAAACAAAAAAAATGCATTATATTTGACCTAGACATACTTCTCATGATCATATATCGAGTGCATTATCTTTCAGGCATGTGTTCCTTTTCAAACTCAATGCTCGAAGGGAAATTGAGTTAGTCATGATTAAATTCATGAATTTTACTGCATTTATAAATATATATATGGTACTTATAGTTCGGAGAATTTATAGTTTCCTCCCAATCATAAACATCCTCTGCATATATCCCTTGCAGTAGAAAATGGTTTCTGTACATTTTCATATCAAAGCTATCGTTACCAATTAATTGCTAGACTAGACTTTAGTGCACTTACTCCAACTATGCCATGCACGTGTTGCTGTGGAGCACTCAATTTCGAAACCTCTTAATCTTGTACTGATTCTCTGGGGTCATATGGGTACTTGTCCCTATTTTGACTCTTGTATTAGGAGTCACACTAGGGCCTCGTACATACATAAAATCTTTAACAAGCTCGTATTTTATCTTAGTTATCTTTTC
>CAIGRP010074568.1:0-13587 GCA_903798385.1 Fraxinus cuspidata | reverse complement strand
AAAAAAAAGAACGACACTCGAGATTCAAGAAGGAAAAGGGCGCCCACTAGTCAAAGCCGCAAGAGGAGGAGGTCCGTACGATCCAGTTCTGTCGCGGCGACCAGGAGAGGTGGGAAATGGAGACCGGTCGGGGCGCTGCTTTAGTGCTTCTCCTCATCTCTCGCTTCACCAATTGTCGTAACATACATATATATCCATGGACTATGGATTGGATTTGGGGCTTTTGGGCCTTTTTTCTAAAAGAAAAAAGGCCAGCCCAAAGGCCCCAAACAATGGCAAAACTAAAAATTAAAAAAAAAAATTTAGGCCCAAAACCCGTCATCTTCTTCGGCTTCCTTCTGATTTCCTGTCTTCCATACTGGCGCACTTGCCCGGCGGTTTGAAGGCTCCGGCGGATCCAGCACGGGCGACCGCGAGGGCTCGCCAGGTACTGGATCCGCCACTGAATATATGGTATTTACGTGGGGTTTTGTAAAAGAATTTGCCGATCATTACAAGTTTATTTTTTGTATTATTGGTCATTTTTTGGTGGTCTAGTAATGAAATTTAAGGAGGTGAACATGGGTGTTATTTGCATTGAAAATGTAATTCGTCAACCGGCTTTAGGGCGATGTGTTATCAAAAACCATGTGCATTTTATTTTAGAAACTATGATACATTTAGGGTTGGAAATTTTCAGAGCTCATAATTGTACTACCGATAATACTCAATTTCACAAAGTCAATATATTAAGAAACTTGGATAGTGTAGGAAAATATTGAAGATTTATAATTTGGTGATTGAAGTTCTAGTTAAATTCTTTTATTGCTCTCTTGAGGGTACACAATATATGTATAAATTTTACATTTAACTATGTGATGCATATGGAATATGAACATTGTGGTGAGGAGAAATGTTGTTTTCATGGTCAGTTCATGCAATGCAGCAATTTGAAAACAATTAAGATAGTTAGGTTTGCTCTCAATGAAGAGTACATGGCGAAATCTAATAAATCTTGTATTCGTAATTTTGTTAAAGTGGTGGAGTTGAGTTCTCTACTAAGCACATGCACAAATAAGTATATTATATGCAATAAGAAGAAACGTATATTGCAACACTCAATCCCTCCAAAATAATAGTATTTATATAGTTGCAAAAAATCATTTAATAATTGTGTATCTCAATAAGATTGTTCGAGTGTTTCCAAGATCATCTAGCATTAGGTCCACAATAATGCAAAACATAATTGTGAGCACAATGTCTAGTATGGTAGTGGACATGCATGTTCGACCTACTTTGGACCTTGAACCACTCTATTGTGTACTATAGACATGGGCAATTTAACTGACAACCACCAGAGAATCAACTTGGGTTGTTTATGTTACAGATGTATAATAGGCCAATCAAGCAGCATGGCCCACCATGCAAGCTAGCTCGTGCTCGCATATGGAGTGAGCCGAGCACAAGCTAGCTCGTTTTCCAATCTCGGCTCGCACGCTACTCACAACTCTTGTATTTTTATCTATTCTTTAACTAAGAATTACATTTTTACTCCCTGAAGTATAATGAAGACTTGGATTTCAAAGGAAATAGTGAACTTTAAAGTTTACAATTGACTGATTGACGCAAAACCCCTCATCTATTAGTCATAGTGCGCAAAACCCCCCACCAATTAGAATTGGTGGAGAAGGTCCTTGTATGAAACTTGGAGTGTGTTTTAACCCCTAACGTCTATTTTTTTCAATAAAAAATTGTGAAATAACAAATATACCATTCTATGTAAATAAAACAAGAAGGAAAGAAATGATAAAGAATTAATTACAATCATAGTTCCAAATTTTTTAAAAAAAGTGTAATGAGTCCCAAATAAATTATTAAAAAATTAAGAATAAATCAGGCTCTACGTCCCCTCTGGCCGACAATCCCCTCATCTAATCTATTGCCTCGATCATCTTTCTCACCTCAAATCCTTTCACTTTCTCTTTAAACCCTCTATAATTTGCAGGTACTTCACATCTACTCTCTCATCCTTTATCACCATCTTTATCTTCTCCTTTTCTTTCACCTCGTTGTAAGAAACCTCCATGTTGAGCCTCAGATACAATCTTTAGACTTATCAGGCCACACGCGAAACGTACTGCGACAAGCGAAGAAAGTAAAAACAAAAGGCTCACAGAAAGGGAGTGAACTCTTCCTCATCCAAGCGGCAACAGACTGGCAATCAATAACACGTGGATGTATGAATAATAAAACGTGGTAATCTTAATAGAATCAATTAAGAGGTAGCCAATAAGGAGCCCTATCTGTCTTTCTCCCAAAATGACCGAAATGCACTAAAACTTGGAGTGAAATCTATAAATAACCCATGATTTGAAGAGAAATGTATTCATTTCAAATATCCCACTCTCAAATAACTATTTCCCTTCCTGTTCCAATTTAAGCATCAAAACTAGTGGGTTTAGAAAGTGAAAATCATAGGTAGGTGAGTAGGATTTATTGATCATATTTCTATCATCAACAAATTGACACCGTATGTGGGAAAACTTGAACAAAGTAAACCACAAATTCTTATTATATCTTGAAAAAACTTGAAATTCTTGACATCTGAAATCATGAGTCAAATTGAGGATAAACCGAAGAAAATGAAAGCGTCAGAGGTGGAAGTCTATGGACAAAGACACTAATCCTAATAAACAGAAAGGAGAAAATCTGACGGAAACGCAAGCTCAAGCTCAAGCTGGCATGTCTCTAGCACAACATCGTAGTTTGTGAAAGAAGATGTCTATTGCCAAAACCATTCAGGAAATAACTGAGAGTTTGAAAGCGCTTATGGCAGAGAATGTTTCTCTGTAGGCGAAGATGAAGAATACAAAGGTGCAGCATGCAGGCGTAAAATCATGTGTGCTTCCCATGTACAAGGAAAGTTATGCGACACTAGCTTGAGAAAATGCCAAAAAAAAAAATCCATTATTGCTCGAAAAGTGATGTTGATTGGCGAAAGTTTCCCCATATCTCCTGAATAAATAAGAACAAACAAGTTTAGGAGAAAGACTTCAATATGGCCGCGGACCATAAAATAATACAATTAAAGACCTATATTTAATATAAATAATAAAACAAACTTGGGGGACTATTTCTCGAGCCTCGAAATGCAATCTGCAGACTTATTCGGCAACTTGCTAAGCATACTGGGACAAGCGAGGAAAATAGAAACAAAAAGCTCGCATTAAGGGAGCAAACCCTTCCTAATATAGGCTAGAAACATATTGGCAATAAAAAACATGTAGATCTATAAATAAAATGTGTACTCTTAACAAAATCAGTTAACATGTATCCAATACAAAGGCGCCATAGGTCTTTCTCTCAAATTGACCGAAATTTCCCAAAGCTTGGAGGGAAATTAATAAATATCCTCTCATTTGAAGAAAAATGCATGCAATTCAAATATCTCTATGTCAAATAGCTATTTCACTTCTTGGTTCAGTTTGAGCTTCAAAATTAGTAAATTTAGGAAGTGTTGTTGATCAAATTTCTATCATCAACACTCCATGTGTATATACACTGCCTCGACCCCCATACCCTTGGCTATCTCCACCAACGCACTCTCGAGCTTTCCAATCCAGACCATAACATTTGACCTGCGTGGTTGTGGATTCTTCCTCAAATTAGAAATGGATTCTATCATGGCATAATAAGGCCGATCTTATAAAATTCCAACGAAGATTTCCCATAATCCCGCGGGTTAAAGCAGGAAAATGGATGCATAGACATTAACTCATTATAGGCAGATGTGAGGCACTTATTGTCATAGAGGCACAATGAAGGGTAGCGACATTGGATTGCACAGAGGGCCGAATGTATTTAGAGTAAGTGGGCTTTAAGTGGGTTTGCATAAATGGTCGATTTGAAAAATGGCTTCAGATGTGAAAGTGAAGGGGAAATTGAAAGTTGAGAAAGCGGCGAAACTTGAGATGCGATTTTTACCTTATTTGGAGGATTGAAGAATGAAGCAATTTTTTTGGGAAAGAGAGAAAAAATGGAAAATGAAGAACAGTGGAAAGTGATAGAGAATTGAAGCTATAGGAATGGAAGAAAACAAGACCATTTGGAGAATTAACCATGAAATTAAAATAAAGAGAAAACCAAGAAAAATCTAGAAAGTAGGACAAAGCAAGGCAAGTCATAAGAAATAGATTGTGTTGACCATTTACTTAGCAATATTAACAGGTACAAGGCACATTTAGTACCCAGTGGGTTTCACCAATGCTAGGGTGTTGACTACCATGAAACATTCAACCCAATGGTCAAAACCATAGGTGTTCCCTTTTGTAACCTGACATTAACAATGCCTTTTTTTCCAAAGGCGACTATTAGAGGACATTTTTATGGCCCAGCCCTCCAAATTCAGCTATCCTAAATTTCCAAGTCATGTTTGCAAGCTATACAAACTAATCTATGGTCTCAAGCAAGCACAACAAGCTTAAGTAATTCTTAAGTGACAATGGCTTTGTCAAGTCCTTACCGACACTTTCCTTTTCATCCTCAACATAGGTGTAAATCTCATTTTTCTCCTTGTTTATGTTGATGACATAATCATTACAGGTGATGACATGGGAGTCGTACAATGATTTGTGGATCTCCTTGCTCAATTCTTCTCATTGAAAGCCCTTGGTCTACTTTCGTTCTTTATTAGAGTTGAGGTTATCCAACACAGACATGGTCTTCTCATTTCCCAATGTCGATATATTTGAGACCTGCTTGCTCGCACCAAAATGATCAATGTAAAATCGATCAGGACCCTCCTTTCCACTAGTCCAATTCTGTGTTCTTATAAAGTTTCGATATTTAGTTAGGAGTCTTCAGTATCTCTCACTTACATGTCCAGATGTTGCTTTTGTAGTCAATAAGCTTTCTTGGTTTCACATTATTTGACAACATAACATTGGGCCACTGTCAAATGACTTCTTCGCAACCTATGTAGCACACTTGAACATGGTTTTTTCCTATATGAAGATTCCTTCATGTCTGTACATGTATACTCTGATGTTGATTGGGTAGTTAACAAAGATGACTCCACCTCCACAATGCCTATATTGTCTACTAGGTCGAAATTCAATCTCTTAGAGTTCGAAGAAACAAAGAACTATTGTTCGCTCTTCCAGTGAAGTATAATCCCGCTCCGATGATACTATCATTGCCAAACTTAGCTAGATTTGTTCTCTCTTGACAGAGCTTGGTATTTATATTTCCACAGTACCACTTGTCTAATGTGATAATATTGACTCCATTTATATATGTTCCAACCTAGTTTTTCACTGTTTGATGAAACATGTCACCATTGAGTTTCACTTTATTTGTTTCAAAGTAGAAAGTAGTGCTCACCGTGTCATTTATGTCTCGTCTTAATGCCAACTTGCTAATACTCTTGCTAAGCCGCTTCCCCGAATGTGCTTCTTACTTTTTCGATTCAAGATTGAAATCTCTAATCGGAGCTTAATCTTGCAAGAGCATGATAATGATAATACTTAAAATACTAATTTATTACTTTGTAATTATTTGAACAATTAATATCTAAAATAACAACTAATATCTAGTCTAGTCTATATTTGATTTATATTTGTCGTTTATCTCAATATTACTTGTATAGATAGTCATTAAATATAAGTGAAAAAGAACACGATACTTTTTAAATTCTATACTCCTTTAATTGAGTTATGGAAGTAGATATCTTGTAAGGTACTATAAAGCAAAGCACTGGGAAAGGTACTCATAGTTGTTCCAAACATCTTCATCTCACATCTTTCACCAAGTCTCTTCAACACGCCCAATCGACTAAGGTCTAGTAAGTGGCAAAAAAGCTCCCATGATGAATTCTGCCTTTCAGTTCTTGGGTTGCCATAAATCAATTTGAAATGCCATGTAACACCTGATAGCCTAAGAATAGCTAACGAAGATGGGGTGAATTGATTTTTAAAACTTTTTTTGAAAAATTAACCTTAAATCAATCACGTGATAACTAGATAGATTAATTCAAATAGTAAGTACGAATATGAAAGCAATAAGTAAAGAGGGATAGAGAATAAAAACGATATAATTATGGAGGTTCGATCCAACGCAATGATCTACGTCTTCCGTTACCAAACTCTCTAACACGAGTAAGGCCAATTTCACTATGTTGATTGAAGGCCAATTTCACTATGTTGATTGACTTGTGGTGTAATCCAACCCTTTACAGAGCTTTTGGTGACTTACAAGTAAGGAGCACCGATCGTTATACAACGTTGAACTTTACAAAATCTCAACATGACCACAAGTTTAAAAAGAATTGAATTTACAAAGAGAAATAGACTCACCNCCCTTTACAGAGCTTTTGGTGACTTACAAGTAAGGAGCACCGATCGTTATACAACGTTGAACTTTACAAAATCTCAACATGACCACAAGTTTAAAAAGAATTGAATTTACAAAGAGAAATAGACTCACCGAACATTAATGAAACCTGCCAGTTATTATGAACTCAAATCAAAAGAACAAAAAAGACGTGGGTGTAGTAGATTCCTCTTTTAGTCAGCAATGTGAGCCCCACTGCAGAGCAAACATTTTCGGTTTACTTTTTTTTTTTGTAAGTATACATACTTAAGGAACATACTCACTTAAATTTTCAAAAAGAGTATTATGGTAAAAAGAAAGTCAAGTGTAGATTTTTGTTATATCGAAAATAATTTTCTTATGCAAACGTTTTTGTGAAAAGTTTATCTCGTACATAAACAATTGACTTACGAGCTTGTAGTTATTCATTACTAAGAATTAAAGCATTTTACCTTTACATATTGATTTAAATAATCTAAATCTAATGTCATTGATTGTTTTGGCGCGAATGCACAATTTGTTGCTCAATTTGAAATTGGCGCGAGGCTTGATTTGTCTTCGATTGTTTTGACGCAAGTGCTCTATTTCTAAGTTTGATTGTGAATGCTTGATTTCCATCAGGTTCGCAACATGTAACCCTGAGTACTTGAATATAAAAGTTAGAAATAAGAAAAATTTGTTTGTTATAATCAAAACTCGAAATCAACCATAGGTCAACAATTTTTCCCTTTTAATTATGACAATCAAGATGATTTGCATAATCGCATTTGCAGAATATGATTAATTATTTATCATGCAATTTCTATTCCCTTCATCTTTTACAAATTGATAACCATGTATTCAAAGTATGAGTTTCTCTTTTCCCCCCTTTTTCATATACAGTATATTATCATATATGAATTATGTATAATCATCTCACTTCGTACATCCCCTTTTCTCATAAACAAAAAGCATAAGGCAAAACATGGAGCATAATAACCATAGCATTAATCATAAAGGAAAATAACCATACAGAATAATGTCTAAACCAAAATAATCCATAACATAGAAATAGTATATAAGTCATAAAAAAACATAAAGACAATTTATACTAGCAAAAAAAACGAGATCTACGGCTCAGGAGCAAGTTAGCGTAGAAAGCGTTCTGTTGAGCCTACATGTCGCTTGCTGTGCTTGGATGGCATCCCGTTGAGCTCGAATAGTGTCCTGCTGGACCTGCAACTCCCGAAGCATCATGTCAAGTCCATCCATTGAAGATATAAGAGAATCAATACAGCCATTGAGGAGGTTCTAGTGATCATCGGTCTATGTGAATCCACAAGACGAAGAGCGATGAGCACTAGAGGCAGGAACATCGTGAGGTGGGTGTGGAACTTGTGGTATATCATCAGCATCGTCATCTTCATCACCTTCAAAAGGTAGAATCGATGGACCCGGGGTGAGGTCGAATCCTTTTGTGTGTGTCACACATTAACCATGTTCTTTTACTATTTTCATTCTTTTAAGGGTTCGAATTTTGATGGTGTCGGTAGGGAAAAGATTAACAAAAGTCTCATCGTGAAGTAGAATATCAAAATGTTTAAAAACATTTGTAAGATGCATTCCATAAGGCAAAGTTTTAAGATGTCGCGTAAAATGCACAAATTTCATGAGACCTAATGCAATAGTTGGAAAATCGAGTTTTCGCCTAACAAGAAAGGAATCGAGGACAAAAAGATCAAAAAAGTTTACTTCGTCTCGATGACCCTTTGGAAGAAGAATCACATGTGCAATGATGTTTTGTAAAATTTTCCATGGAAGTATTAGATGATTCGCACTAAATTTTGTTATGTTTTCAAAATTCTTTTCGGTCACCCAACAACTGCCTCGGAAAGGACATACCCTTTAAAAGTGGGATGAGTTTTATGAAGAAAAAATTGATTATCACATGGCTCGAGCTCAAGAATGTCATGAATGAGATCTTTGTTGATGGTGATCTTAACATTTTTGAGTAAGCTGAAATCTCATCCGAACGAGGAGTAATAACCATATTTTTATAAACTCTTTCATAAGCCGAGGATATGCATATTCTTCTAGAGTAGCTACCGACATCCACCTCATGTATTCAAAATATTCTTCAATATGAAATGCAAATGCTTCACTAGTAAAGTCGGCAAAATCAACATTTTTACCTATTAAAATTGGTGATTTTTCAAATGTGTTGACCGATACCTCGGACTCCATGTCAAATTCTTCATCAAATGATGGTAGAGGCGATCGCCTAACCGTATTCTTGAGTTTTTTGCTCGTTCTTCTAGACACCGACATTGTAGAAATATGATAAAAAATGGACGGGTTCAGATTGTTGAACAAAAATAAGATTTGGTGGATGAATACTTGAAATTTATGGAGATTGATGATGTAGAAGTTGTGGTTTAAAGCAAATCAATAGAAAAATGAAGAGTGGATTGAAAGATTGACGGATTTAGAGTGTTTTTAGGAAGAGATTTGAAAAAAAAAATAAAAGAAATGAAACACTCTTCTAGGGTTCAAAATATTTTGGGAAAGTGGATGAAAGTTTGATTTTTGAGGTATAAGGTAATGTATTTTTTATTTGGAGGAATAATTGATAAATTGAGTGGAAAAATGAAGACAAGTGGTGAGATTTAAAGAGATAATAAGGAGAAAAATGGAGAATAATTGAAGAAAAAAAAAGTTCTAGTTCGCGAAATCAAATCTTTAAATTGCGATGTATCGAACGTCTGGTTCTTGAACCGAACATTCGGTTGATAGAGTTAAATTTTCTGTCAAACCAGACGGGTCAACCGGACGTCGGGTTAGCACGTTCGTTGCCCCTCCCCTTTTTTTAAATAAAACACACTAAATATGAGGCACATGAAATAATGAAAACATATAATTGCACGTACTCAATTATGTATTTTAAATTCATCAATAATGCCTAAACCCCTTCTAATATGTGAAAAACGATCCAGAGCTAGAGGTTTAGTGAAGATATCGGCCAATTATCTAAAGAGTGGATTATAGTCTTGGTAAAAATTTAAATCAAAGTGCCCTATTATGCCAACGCCTTCTAATATGTGAAAAATGATCAAGAGCTAGAGGTTTAGTGTAGATATCGGCTAATTATCTAAAGAGTGGATTATAGTCTTGGGAGCACCGATCCTTATACAATGTTGAGCTTTACAGGACTTCAACACGAACCACAAGTTTAAAAAAAATTGAATTTACAAAGAGAAATAGACTCACCTGTTGTCCGCCGGAGCAGACATCTTCAGTTTACTCATTTCTTTTTCTTTTTTGTAAGTTTTCCAAAAGGGTAAATATCAATTAGATCGATCTTGCGAGTGGGCCTAGCCTATTGTTCAAGTCTAGGACCCGACCCCATACTTAAGGAACATACTCACTTAACTTTTCAAAAAGAGTATTATTGGTAAAAAGAAAGTCAAGTGGAGATTTTTGTTATATCGAAAATAATTTTCTTATGCAAGCGTTTTTTTAAAAAGTTTATCTCGTACATAAAAATTTGACTTACGGGCTTGTAGTTATTCATTGATAAGAATTAAAACGTATTACCTTTACATATAGATTCAAATTATCTAAGTCTAATGTCTTTGATTGTTTTTGCGCAAGTACACAATTTGTTGCTTGATTTTGAATTTGGCGCGAGACTTGATTTGTCTCCGATTGTTTTGACGCAAGTGCTCTATTTCCAAACTTGATTGTTAATGCTCGATTTCCATCAGGTTCGCAACATGTAACACTAAAGACTCGAATATAAAAGTTAGATATAAAATAATTTGTTTGTTATAATCAAAACTCGAAATCAATCATTAGTCAACAACACTATTCCTTAAGTTACCACATCGTTTATGCATTCACGCAAGAAAGATCAAATATCCACATCCAAATCACTACACAAAGAGATCTCTACTTTCGACTATCCACTATAAACCCATTAAGAATACAAATCTATATTTTAGATAATTTGTCCTAACATTAAATAACCTAGTTTCAAACAAGAAAACCAGGCTCAAGGAAATACTGTTAATTAGGCCTTGCAGTACTGATATCGTGTAAGAGTTTCGTGTACCTTGCACATTCCAAGTAGGTAACTTTTTAGGTTAGTCGTTCTGCACTCAAGGGTAGAGCTAGGATGGACAAAAAAAATTTCTACTGAACTAATACACATGAAAAAGAAAATTCCAAAGAAGTTTTTGCTTTTTACACTTAAGATTAAATGGGCATGGGGTGCAGGGTTGGGCTTGAGAGAATTAAGAGGGATATCCGCTTACAGTACTTATGCGTGTATCTTCGTTATTTTCAAAGTGATCGATCATCAAAATCATGATCTCTGCATTGAAGATAATCTAATTACAAATACTATATACATTTTTAATATATATTGTTGTATGAATTTTTTTAACAATTAATTTTTTATCTAAATTTTACGGTTTGTATTGTGTTTAATAATTTATCATTTTTATATCATTATTAATTGCTCTTGAGCTAGTGTATTTCTGTTTATTGCTTTATTTAATTAACTCTATTTTTAATTGATAGTAGTTTAATACTTTATTTTAATAAAAAAATTTAATATAAGAATATGTTGGTTTGATTTCGATTCGGTTCGGTTCGATTCGATTCTATAGTTAGATATGGACCAATGATTCTATTTTTAAGATTCTCATTAGTACTTGATACGGTTTGATTTCCTTTGGATCTAGACCAAATCATACAACGCTCACTCATACATTTTAGGTGGGAAAATTTGAGATAGGCCAGTATCTTTTTTGTAAGTTTAATGGTTAAAATTCGACAACCTCAAAGTTCAGTGACGATTGAAGACGTCTTCCAAAATATAATAAGCAATGAAATACTCTTTCTTACATGGCAATTTGGTAACGATGTTTGGTAGTCACATGTGCATTTCGTCAGCCACATCATCAATTTTGTTAAAATTATGAAACGAATGTTATGTTAGTGAGAAATGTTAAATGTTTGATAAAGTTTAGTGATAAAAATTCAGCATTTTAAACTTTAGTGAGCAATAAAAATATAAGTTTATAGTAATTAGAGACAATTAACTCAAGTTTTACTGTATCTTTCATTTTGGTTTGATTCGTGGAACTATATTTTTTTAATCCATTAATTTATGAAACTTGATTTGTTTAAAAAATTAGAAGATGAAATATACTGAAGGAATTTCATTTTCAGGAAGCCTACCAAATTGTCTCGTCATCGGATTTTCCAAATATTGGTCTCCTCATCGGATTTTCCAAATTCCCCAAATCTACCCTTCAAATTTCTTTCTAAATTGATCGAATCAAAGGAAGAAAGCAATGGAGAATTCGGGCAGCGCTGTGTCTTATTACGAGAAGATGGATGGTCTGGCTCGGTGGTTCGGGACGAGCGTGGCGGCGGCGTTCTTCGCCTCCCTTGATCGTTGCTCCTGCGTCAACGTCGCCACTAACGATACCGACGATGAGGACCAGGAAGAGGCCAAGGACCGCCCTCTCATGCTCACCACCCTCAACTCTATCAGCTCCACAGCATCCTCCACCATTTCTAGTGTCAACAATCCTCCTTCCTCAGTCGAGAAACTCCCCGTCTGATCATGATCATTATCCTACATCTGTCGATGATCGGTAAAATGTTTTATCTAGACACTTATGTATGATTACAGTGTATTTGTGGCTACTGAATTTGTGCATCAATTTTTTGTTTTTTGTTTTTTTTGTTTTTGTTTTGTTTTTGGAAAATTGAATGGATTATTAGTAAGTTTGAGATGTTGAGTTTGAATTGATCTAATGGTCCTTACGGAAATTATGGCATTTTAATGTGATCGAGCAAGGAAAGTTTTTGTTTTGCATTTGTAGTGGAAATATTGTCAGCTTATGTTGCTGGATATATTTTTCATACAAGTATTCTCATATATTACATGTGTTTTTTATTGTTGTATATATACATAACCAATTGGATTAGGAGATTTAGGAGGAGCTCTTAAAGAGAGAATGATTTTGCATTTACATGTAAAATTGTAACAGATCTATTAGTCAGTGCAGCTAAGTTTAAGCTTGGTTTATGTGTATAGAAGCATTTTAGACACACTTCCTTTACAAAAGGGCGAGTTCCACCCAAAATACTTGTAACATAGACCATTCACTCTCCTAGTAATGACCTTTGTTGCTAAAGTGGCAACTTGGGGAAGGTTACATCTAGTAGAAAACTCGTTACATGAAATCATAAACTGGAAATATTGGTTGTTATAGACATCAATTCTTAAAAAAAGTTTGTAATGACTCTATTAAGTCGCTACTTCCTCATCTCTAAGTTAATTTTGGCTTGTAAGCGTATAAGCAACGTTGCATGCTCTTGTAACAAGCCAGTAGTGAGTTTACCGAATGTGCTTGTTAACATTCATGTGCTGATCCATTGGAAAAGAGTTTTGAAATTGAAGGTTATTTATTTCTTTGTAGGCATAATTTATTTGTAAAGTATTTAGATATGTGGTGAGATGGTGAAAAAACTTGAGTTGCATCATGACTTTTACTGTGACTCTTAGATAAATAGAGAGTAGCAATGACTATAAAAGAGTAAGCTTACAATAATCTTCATGGAAAGATAATGCATACCAAGGATGTTGTGTCTGGGAGGCGCACTCTGGGGAAACTAATAGGCTTGTCCCGGGTTGTACTGCCAGCTCCTTGTTCCCTATATCATGAATACCAGATGGCTGCCAGAAGACATACTTTAAAGCCTGGTTAATTAATTAGTCAATTATTTCCTAGTTGACGTATTAGTCCTGTGAAAAAGAAAGAGTAAGCGATCAACCCCTGCCACCCTCTCAAAATGCCATAAGTTTTAGTGCTTATGGTGAAGTTTATGCATCTTGTTTGGTTTTTACTAGTTGAAGAACCCGTTAATGGACCCCGAACCCTTGAATACGAGACAAAAAGAAGAAAACTTTATTTTAGATTTTGTTTCTCTGTAACTTGGAGAACGATTACTACCTTACTTTTGAGATATTGGATTCTTCCATTTGGAGTAAATAATTGGACTAAAAGAAATTAGAAGTGTTATTGGCTAAATTTAACTGTGGTATTACCCTTTTTTATGCTTGGTACTTATGGACTTAATTTGGAACTTTGGGCTGATAATGTCCATAAAGATAACTAGATAAGCTGTCATTAAAGGTCTATAATGTGTGATGAGAACCATGTAGCAATAGTAGCTACGCAA